>JAFIRS010002630.1:0-197234 GCA_018342105.1 Gonioctena quinquepunctata | reverse complement strand
TTGAGTGAGATCTACTCTTATTTATTGTATTTAGATATCAATCAAAATTGATAACAATGTAATATAATAAAATATATATATATATACATATAAAAAAAAAACATTAACCATTTGAGCGAGATCTCTTATTTATTGTCTTTAGATATCAATCAAAATTGACAACAATGTAATATAAAATAATAGTTCTTTTTAACATTACCGCCACCTGGTAACATCAGTTGGTACTAATCTAACAGTTGGGCACCAATGTAACTATTTCCAAGTGACACCCGTCAGGTGTCGTTGGCTTAAATATAATTGCGAGTTCCATTCCTAACCTGTCAGTTTCACTTGTCACACCACATAGAGTACCGATTTATATAATTTTAAACAACGCTAATATGGTTGTAGTAACTTTGAACTTCGTTTTATTTCTGATCTAAGTTCTTTTTTTTTCCTTTTGTATCACTATGTTAGATAAATATGTTTAACATCATTGAAACCAACCTCAACAAAGTTGTAAGTAGCATATTGTTTCGCACTTGAATATGTATTACTAGTGGTTTTTTCA
Organism: Gonioctena quinquepunctata; assembly: GCA_018342105.1. NCBI lineage: Eukaryota > Metazoa > Arthropoda > Insecta > Coleoptera > Chrysomelidae > Gonioctena > Gonioctena quinquepunctata. The sequence continues at coordinate 196,684 of JAFIRS010002630.1, read as the reverse complement.
TCTATTGTAGTTTTCCTGATAATGGAAATAAACATTTCCGAAAGCTTGGATGAACCTTAAAGAGTTTACTTTTTCATTGCTGCTTACCCCAATATCCCTAGTTTTGTATATATATATATATATATATATATATATATATATAACCTCTTGCACATTGGGAAATTGGGAAAAAATTAAAAAAACCTTTTTTTTATAAAATTTGTCAAAATTTTGGAAACTGCGAAACAGCGAGGTTTTGGTAGGTAATACTTATTTGTATATTTGTTGTTACGTTCATTTTTGACCTTAGAACATCTTCTTCTGGAATAAATGAACTTCACTAGTGAGAATATTTGGTGATATGCCACTGGTGGTTCTCTGCATTCTAAAACTCTGCAGTGGATTCGTTTCTGCGCGTGTCTCAGTTTCAATGGGCGAAGGATGCAGTGTTGCCAAGCAAGGGTAATTTCTCCAGACATGTCATCGAAGGATGAAGAAAAATTGTTTTCTATTTTATCGTAAGTGTCTGATATTATGGGTTCATATCAAAGGAGGCTCTAGTTCCTGAGGAGATTTCTGGGGAGCGACACCTGTAGGCTAGTGTTCCGTTAAGTTTGATGGGGCAGAAGATGAGCGGATAGAAGGAAACGGAAGCTTCACTTCGGGCATTTTTGGGGTGGTCAAAGTTGATTGGTCAACTATGACACTTGTTCGATGTCAAGGCGGAAACGCTATTTTGCTGTCACTTGTTGCTGGGAAGTCATTGTGCGAGTGTGGCATTGGTTTTGGAAAACTGTGATCTTTGGATCACCCTTTGATGGGATATCTTTCCGGACCAAACTCGGCGAATTTACGATACATTGGTTTAGGCCTGCGGGCATATTTCAGTATTATCTGGATTTGCACTCTTCGGAGGATTTGAATCGCCACACCACGCCGACCTGTGTACCGGACTTCAGGGACATTTTTGCATCAAACTGAACAGGTGGTATGTGTGCATTCGTCCATCTGTCATGATTTCGAAACCCCTTTTATTGAAATCCATGAGTGAAACATGATTTTCCTTATCAACAGTTGCGATGGGGGCCAAACAGAATCTTTTATATCCATTGCCAACAATGGGAAGCAGTTTGATGGTGCCGAGTATGTTTATTTTTCATCGAATTATGCATGATTGTACAATTTTTCATTGTTTCTGAAAGTTGGTTTATTCACGAAGTTCCAATGTCAATGGCAATTTTACTTTGAACAGTGTTGTCGGGGTTGCCGGTGAAAAACTCAACTAGAAAAGTGGGTAGATTTCAGGAAATGATGCAGGTATATATGATTCCACTTTGGAAATCGAAGTTTATTATAAAATTATGGATTGGGATAACCATTATTATTTTAAACAATGTTACGATCATTGGTTGATTTTATTTTATTTTCATCTAGTGGTATGATCACTAAAGTGAATTATAATAAATCTGAATGCTTTTAGTGTTCAGGAGTTGAATATTTCATTATTTTTATAGTTATTCTGATACAGGATGATTCAATTAGATCAATGCTAATCTGGGAATGGTATATGAATTTTCGTTTTCTAGATTCATATACTGTTGGGAATTTCTATGGGGGATATAGGGCTTATTATTTTGCGTTGCTATAAGCCAATGGGGTTGATTAATTTTGCTCTTGATATATTTCTATGAGAAGGAAAATTCTAATGCTTTCCTGACTGAAACAATTAATATCCATTCACTTCATGGTATTTCGCTGGGATTTCATTTGATGTGCGGCACACACCTATTGTATAGGTTTTCTAGTCTTGAGAAATAAGCCATTTTTAATTAAATAATAGCTGGCTATCGAGATGTAACAGACTTATGTCTCTTATTGCAGATTTCTATCCTGAGACTCAGGATGTCATGTCAGTTGCTACAGTTTGAACACGAGAAAGAAAAATTTAGATTTTTCACAAGACACTCTACTTTTAAAGGAAATTATTCAAGAACTACAGGAAGATGATTTATTGAAAGTAGAATGTATTAGATAACTAAAAGAGGCTGAATTGGACGAGTTGATAGAAGCACAAAAAAAGAACATTGAAGAATTGGAACTGTTGATCAATCAACAAAAACAGGGCTTTGTTTTTTTTGTTTCCGGTTTTTTGTCTGGCTTGGACCTTGTTTCGTGAACCTTTGGACTTGTTGGACTTTTGGTTTTCCACATACTTCTTGATGAATGCCAATGGTACTTTTGAGTACTTGGGAGTGCAGGGTTCATAGTCGATAGGGTGACCAATTCCGAATGCTGGTAGGATGCCATCCCTTCGTCTACAGGGTGATTCCACAAGGGAATGATAACCAGGATTTGCAAGATGAGGGACGGTGGTGCCTCCTGAAGAGAAAACACATCTTGGAATTGGATCACGCAAGTTAATTGCTGTTGAAATGTTGTTTATACTTGCTTATTGATGATTTACTGAGATATTATTACCCATGTGAAATTGTTTATATACTAGAAGATGCTATCTTTATTGCGTACTTTTGTTGTATTATACTCTACTTGTTGTTGCATTCACTAAGGGGATTATCTGCAGTATGATTTATATGCTATTAGGCCTATATTTATTGTTTATTATTGCTGCGGCCACTGATAAGCGGTATTTGAGATGGCCCAAAGGCTATTAGGATTATTTGAGGATATTTTATCCACACATACGCAATGCCTGAGTTCACGCTTCTAGTAAATTTTGGTTAATAATAATTGTTGAATAGCCTCTCAACTTCTGCAATCGCTCCGTAATTTTATGTGTTATCGCCATTTGATACTTTGCCAAGTTCCTAGTATATAGGTATGAATATGATGAGCTTGGCTGGCGCTTATTTGAATTTTGTATAGTGTCTACTGTTGGATACTTTGATAGTTGATATTTAGACACATTTGTAACTTGATCGGTATTCGGTGCTCAAATGCTATTGTTGTGCTTGAAAACTTGAATTATTTGATATTTCGTTTAGATTCAACTGTGCTATCCTTATTTGTTGTTAATGTGTACTTACAGATACAGATGACAGAGTAATTGATCTTTTGTTGTTTGTAGAGTAAATCAATAAATTCCTAAGAGTCCTATTTTGTATTATTATTTCTTGTGTTTCAATACTTTGGCAAACGGAGGTTTGAAACAAACTATTATTGGATATTTTGAGAGGAATATATTTACCCGGCGCCCATTTCCAACTTTAATAATTTTCTCCTCATCTTCACTGTAGCTTAGCCGCAAATATCCTGAGACAAGTACAAGCTAGTGTGTCGTACGGTTTCATTGTAATACTTATTTTTTTTTCAGCTAATTAAGGACTTATCGTAAAAATTTCCTTGGCAAAAATCTGTAATTTGATGGACAATCAACTGTTGTGCAAGAGGTTAGATTATACCCTATATATATATATATATATATATATATATATATATATATATATATATATATATATATACAAAAATCCTCAGAGATACGAGTGTATCAAATAAGGAGAAGGCTGGTGACAGGAATACAAAAGGAGTTTGTTGAACATACAAATTGAAAGATGGTATTCCAATGCTTGTATAAGGTATGGATAACTGGATCCTCTGAGCGAGGAGTTAGTACAAAACCAGAACACACTGAAAAGTGCTAACACATATACTGACACATCTAATTCTATTACTACTTCATTAGAGTTATTACCTTCCTAGCAAGGGTTTCGGAAATCAGATATGGTTGTAAACATTTAATTTTGTACCCCGGAGGTAAAGGACACTATGTTCATATCCAAAAACATGGACATGGTGTCCTTTATCTCCGGGATACAGAATTTATATTCTTATTCAAAGACGGGATAAACTTTTGAAGGAAATTTCAATAACTGCCAAGAAATACACATTTTGAGCAGAGCTGGGCGTACTCAGTACAATTACTCGAATTATTGTACTCTTAAGTACATTTCTTTTCAATAAAGTATTTGGTACTCGTACCCGTACATATCAGGTAAAAGTATCCGTTACCCGCGTCTCTTATGAGAGTACATTTTTTTCGAGTATTTTATTATGCAATATGCAAAGCATTACAAGACGGAAGTCTGAAATTGTCTGCGCCTGTCCAAGGCATGCTTCACCACAGTATACAGAGCCTAGAGCATTATACTGTGGCTTCACCAACAACCTCCAATGGCTCTATAAATCATTAGAACCTCACGTTGGCGTCGTTGACTGCTGTCCATTTCGTTTTCTTGAAGACTTGAGCACTTGACGTAAAGGCGCCCGCGGCCACTGGCTACTCATATTATTGTGTGGTATGTATTTACCCGTTGCCTAGGGCCTACGTAACTTCTAACTAATGACACGTTTATTATTCATCAAGTCATTGTTATTCTGTTATAATATAATATGTATATATATTATATATACAATTTGATTTAAAAATACTTGCAAATAGTACTCTGGAAATTCGAGTACTTATACTCGGAGTACTGTACTCGACAGCATGTGCAATGAATAAAGTACTTGGTACTCTGTACTCATTGTTCAGTTATTGGAAGTACCTGGTAGCCAGTACTTGACCACAATTTATCAGTACCCGGCCCAGCTCTGATTTTATGGAACCCTTAAAAGCAATTACCTTACAGAATGGTAATTTAATTAAAAAAATGGAAGCACCTTTTGCCAATGAACAAATTAAAAGGAATATTTATCCACCAACTACAGGACCAATCATCCTTCAGACTTCTTTCTCTATCTTAATCCTTTCGCTGCACATGGCTTGAGAACTGTAGCTACTGAAGGGAGTGATTGTGAGGTTTGCGAGTATACTCGTCTGAAGCATTCAGATACAATATTAGTCAATATTTTTTGTCTGTTAATTTCTGTGCCAAAACGATCAACTAGAAATAGCTTGTTTCATACATACAAAGAACGTACAACTGAGTATCATAGCTACAGTACCTACAATGTTCTATGCGTTTCTCCCAACCGCATCGCCACCTAGCTTGCCCATATTTTCTGAATATGTATTATATGTGAAAATCAATGCTAACTAGTATATTTGGTTTGAGCTCAACCAAATTGAAAAATTTCACTTGTCTGAAACAATTAACTGGTCAGCTAGTATACTCATTTGGAGCAGCGAAAGGGTTGAATCATTATGCCAAATATTGTCTTGGTAACATTATAACCTTATTATTAATTCAAAATACAAATATTGGAGTCAATCTAATGAAAATCTCACTCGAAAAGGCGATTTAAACCAAGAAATGATATAGGTTCAATTAGAATATAGAAACAAGTTTTTTTTTTGTTTGTCAATTAAATCTACAAAACTAGCCCAGTATCTTAAGATTTACCACAATAAAGAACTGGTAGTCCTGATTTCTGTATGTTTAATATCTCTTAATATCTAGAGGGCCCCAATAAAATATGTGTTCTCTAACTTGTCCCGCTTCAGCCAAAAAAAATTCATTTAACCCTTTCCCTGCAGGAAGTAGATACATTCTAAAATCAACACCATGTTCATAGAACTGGAAGCAGATATTTCCAATGACCTCGTTAGGAAGTTTGCTATGGGAATAAAATATTTCCATTATGTGGATATAGACATCACATACAAAAATGTGTGGTTAGCTGAAGTTATTTTTGAGGAAATAAATCTGTCTCAAATAGTTTGTGTGATTGTTAAAAAAGTACTTGAACCTCAAAAAGCATTAAATGAAGCTGAATTGTCATCTGTTAATCAATAGTGATAAAAAAGAAGAGCCGAGAAGAGTAACTGGGGGATATAAAGATATTTACAACTGCACTACAGTACTTAGAAGTCAAACAAGATTCGCAGTGAATCAAATCAAATTTTTGGTTAACTTTTCTCTTCAATAAAAATGTAGACCTTTAGAAGGACAATACTATCGTAAGTTCAAAACTCTAACAAGTACTTCTTCCAAATTGCTCTGAACATGCAATTTATGTAGTTATTTCTTTGTATCGAGGATGCCTCATGTGAATTGACCAAAGTTAAGAATTTTTTATAAAGTTTCATCATATTCGCGATATTTGTTTTATTGTATTCATGGGTATGACTATGACGGCGTATTGGCGCCATCCTACCAGTATATTTTTTTATTGAATTCTCAAAATTTTTCCTTTTTTTCTCAAAATTTTGAGATTTTTTCTCAAAATTTTGACTTTTATTCTCAACATTTTGGGTAAAAATCTAAAAATGTCGGGAAAAAAAGTCAAAATTTTGAGAATAAAAAAAGGCAAAATTTTGAGAATAAAAAAAGTTAAAATTTTGAAAAAAAAAAAAGGTCAAAATTTTGAAAAATATCTCAAAATTTCGAGAATAAAAGTCGAAATTTTGAGAAAAAAGTCCAAATTTTGAGAAATATTCTCTAAATTAGAGATTATTTCTCAAAAGACAAAATTTTTAGATTTTTTCTCAAAATTTTTAGAATAAAAGTCAAAATTTTGAGAAAAAATCTCAAAATGTTAAGAAAAAAAGTCAAAGTTTTGAGATTTTATTAAAATAATATATGGTAGGATGGCACCAATACGCTGTCGTATGACAGACAACCACTGAAGATGGCTTTTTGCTGAAAACGCTTTGCTTGAAGAAATAAATTAATTTAGACGAAATACAAACTTTCTTTCCAGTATATGACTGGAGTGTACACAGCTGACTGGAATCCTATTTCTTTTCACTATTGAGTAATTCAATATAAATGGACACAGGATAAGTTCTATTTAGAAAAAGCATATAATTTTTTAAATGAGATACATCAAAATATGTAGAGGTTGCAATACATACCTTCAAAGAAAACATAACTTGGCAAGTTTTTATGTTCGCCATCTTTCATAATCAATAACATCAAGTTATTTTTGGTAGTTTATGAATATTTAATATAAATTAATTCCAAAAACATATTTGGGTATTGGAAATACAAGAATATTTAACGGAATTTAAATAACAAAACATATAAACATCAAAAGTAATAATTTAAACAATTACCGAATCCAAATATAACAAATTTTGTTTTTGAAACATTATTTTATTTGAAATACTTTTTTAAATACTCAGATCTCTGTTTACAGCAACAGAGTCCTGCACGAGTCCTAAGAACTCATAGAGATAAAAAACATATCCAACAATCAGGAGTACCAGAATTTTTATAGGGTAAACCTGATCAATCAAAAGAAAACTCTTTTTTTTTCAATATATAATTATTAGGAGAAATATTCTTATTAAGGTCAATGTGTGCCAGATATCAGTGAATATATTCAAGAATACATCCGATTCATAAAAGCATTTGTTTGGAAAATATAGCCATATTATTATTTATTGGGGTAGTTTTCACCACATGCAGGCAGATTTAAAAAATCAGTTTCAAATTTTTGAATTTTAGGAAAAAAAAACTGACGTGTTTAAAGCCTCTTGAAAAAACTTCTTTGTTATCTATGGAAGAAGCCTTATGGGAGTCAATAAGTCAGTGAAACGAGTCATATTTCACTTTCACTGATAGACTGAAAAACTAATTGAAAAATATGTGTTTGTCTGCCTCTAATGCCTAAATCAATGGACTAATTTGGATGAATTTTGATATATGAAGAGGTTTCATACTCTATTCCAGGAAGTAGGTTCAACTTAAGGTAGTTCCACCACGAGACAGTTGTATTAGGAAATTATTTTCGGCGAAATCAAAAAATTTCAAATGACTTTTCGATTTGAAACGCGAAAAAAAATGTTTTTGAAGGGGGGCTCTTGCCCCCCAATCGACACTAGAAAATTTCTTCGTTATAGAAAATCGGCGACTCAAAAAATTGATGTCCCCGAAAAGCGCAGCAAAAAAAAAATTCAGACTTGGGCCCCCCTCCCCCCCTCACTAGAAATCATACGTCATGGGAAAAAATTATCATTTTTCGATAAAACTTCAATGGACTTTTTTGTAGTACTCTTTTTGAACTTTTTTTTTGGGGGGGGGAAGGGGGGTATCGTTAAAATCGATGGGGTCAACTAGGAAAAGGAGTATTTTTTCCTATTGGACTATTTTGAATAAGGAGAGTAGTTTTTATTATATCTGTCAAACTAGATGGTCAATCACTTTGATTTTTTTTCACAATATCTGTGATATCCTGCTCTAGCTCTTCCTCGTTTTTCATAAACTTCTTAATATCGATGGGGTCAACTAGGAAAAGGAGTATTTTTTCCTATTGGACTATTTTGAATAAGGAGAGTAGTTTTTATTATATCTGTCAAACTAGATGGTCAATCACTTTGTTTTTTTTCACAATATCTGTGATAACCTGCTCTAGCTCCTCCTCGTGTTTCATAAACTCCTTAATTTTAGTACTAACGGTAGAATTAATAATGTGCGCTTCCCCATGGACTATTTTAATAACGAGAGTAGTTTTGATTATATCTGTCAAACTAGATGGTCAATCACTTTGATTTTTTTTCACAATATCTGTGATAACCTGCTCTAGCTCCTCCTCGTTTCTCATAAACTTCTTAATTTTAGTACTAACGGTAGAATTAATAATGTGCGCTTCCCCATGGACTATTTTGAATAACGAGAGAAGTTTTGATTATTTCTGTGAATACTAGATGATCAATCACTTTGATTTTTTTTCACAATATCTGTGATATCCTGCTCTAGCTCCTCTTCGTTTTTCATAAACTTCTTAATTTTAGTACTAACGGTAGAATTAATAATGTGCGCTTTCCCCGTGGACTATTTTGAATAACGAGAGTAGTTTTGATTATTTCTGTCAAACTAGATGATCAATCACTTTGATGTTTTTTCACAATATCTGTGATATCCTGCTCTAGCTCCTCCTCGTTTTTCATAAACTTCTTAATTTTAGTACTAACGGTAGAATTAATAATGTGCGCTTCCCCGTGGACTATTTTGAATAACGAGAGTAGTTTTGATTATATCTGTCAAACTAGATGGTCAATCACTTTGATTTTTTTTCACAATATCTGTGATATCCTGCTCTAGCTCCTCCTCGTTTTTCATAAACTTCTTAATTTTAGTACTAATGGTAGAATTAATAATGTGCTGTTTGCCTATGCATGGTCCATATGTTACGTGTTAATTGAGTCAACTTCAATTATATATATCTCGGGTTCGGGATGGTGAAAAAAATTTTATAGAGGTGTTGTTCACATGTTAAACAATACGTATGCCAAATTTCCTAATTCAACTGTCTCGTGGCGGTACTACCTTAACTTGATCCTATACTATAACTAATCATTGGCTGTTATATATTATCTCACTTGACTTTCACCTCAACTTTCTACTTGCTCATAGTTAGTGTTTTTTTGTTGTTGAATATTTTCACGTCTAAATTGGAACACTTCTTAATATCAATAATTAGAATATTTACTCTGAATTCGATTAAAATTTATTGAGAAAAAACAAAAATTTAAACAGAAAACTGAAATAAAAACACTTTCCGGGCCTTGAGATTCTCATTAACAGAACTCCAATACGAGGATCTAACAAAGTTCATTCCTATTTCTAAGCTAATTTCTATAACTGTATTTACCTATTTCTTCCAGCTACCAATCTAATATCTATCCTTGTTGACACAAATAAACTACTGTTCATTAGAAAAAACTGAAGCAGATTTATGTTAGTAACACATATATAATGAGTATGATCCACAGACAATCCAAACTTACTGCGACATTGTGAACAAACACTCTGCACGGTAGCCAGCATGAAATTTCTTGCCTTGTGTGACAATGATTGATTAACCATGACAAGAAAAAAATGGAAAATATATGTGAGAGACAAAATTAAAAGGGAAACAGCATGTTACAGAGAGTAAGTAAAATGCAAAGTTAAATAGAAAATTTTGAAAAGATCATATGATTGGATATAACTCACCTTACTGAATGTACTTTGAGGAGCTACCTTCAGATGCATTTTTTGAGCACAAAGATTTTGTAGCAAGGCAATACCTGTAAAAAATATTCCTAATTAATATAAGATAAGATGTATCTCACTTTAAGGTTTTCAACGAGAATAAATATTTTTATATAATAACCTGCATACCATTGCATTTTTTATGTTTTGGCTCTACGAAAGGCACTGTAATGAGCTTGCGAATACTACGAAAACCATAGGGACATGATAAAGTTGACCTTATGGAGTTCTTGAAAGGCTGTCAAGCCAGTAAAATAATATAAAAGGATATTGTAACGAAGTTACTTTTTATTCAGGTGAAATCTCAGCTCAACTTATATTATTTTCCGCGGAGTTAAATAATCAAATTCATTTTGGCAATGTTTCTCGCGATCGACGATAGCAACGTATGCGTAGCGTGCATCGACTTCCCACCAAAAGAAAAGTGGGGAGACAAACACAAAAACAAAGAACCATGCTCTGGGAGACCACCAAAATCCAGATCGAACACAACTGGATCCCAGCAAGCAGCAGACCGAGAGAGACCCGAGAGACACCGACAGCCGCAGAGCACCAAACAGCCTAGAGGGACGACCGCCGCCAAAAGCGAGTTACTCTCTAGCCAGTGAACCGTGAACCTGACGTCACAGACAACTAGAGGAGGAGACAGGAAAATATATTCAGAGTCTGTAAATATACTTCGGAAGGTATAAGGTATTGGAAAGATTGTAAGTCCATCAAATACCGGTCCGCGCATGAGTAAGATGATTAGTGTTCTGTTCGCGAGAGATTTTAACACGCGCTTTTGGTTGTTAAAGTAATCCTAAAGCTTTCATTATGCATTGATTTCCAGTTTTACTAGTTGGTATTATCATCAGCCGTCTCACCGGTTTTCGTTATATTCCCATTTTATTGCTTATAATAAAGTTTATTGGATTTATTTAGAATTGGTTATTAAATACTGTTGCAAAGACAATTTGAAATTCAATCCAAGAATACCCCAGAAGACTGCCTTCGTAAAACATACAAAATGTTTTTTTTTTTCTCCAAATTTGAATTTTTTGTTCTCATCTATCTAATAGTAAATGAGCTACAGCTACACACTGTGTGAGGTAATTGGCACACACTCTATATTCTCCTGACTGAATGTTTACTACGAGTCCTGCCAATTGGAACTAAAATAATATTTTCTATCTCAATCAAAAAACAAAAATGCTTACCTTCTTCCCTCCGATTTCCATATTTAATCTCCCATGCATCGAAGAGCCTATTATAATATCTTGGCTCCATGAAATTCAGATACTTGTTCGACTGTCCATTAGGAAAAATCCTCTCAAACTTTCCCTTGGCAACATATTCATCTTCGGCTCTCGTCAAATGGCGAACATCGTCCCCGGTCAAATTTTTTAGAATATCTTGAAGATAATCCTCTCTACATTCATATTGGGCAAAAAAAACATGTTTATTTCTTTCTTTCTTGGTCAAAGAGGTAGTATACATCTTGGGGTCAAAGCATCTTGGTGCATCGCCAATGGTTTGGCCTAATCTTTGCGGTAAATGGAACTGAGCCATGTCGAAGAGCGTTTGAACTAAAGGTCCCTTAACGTGTGAATCCAAAGGGGAAGAACTGTGAAGACTAGGAGAGATGTTTACCTGCATTAGATTTCAATCTTGGTTAATTAAACAAAAAAAAATATTTTAATTTATTTCATAGAGATCCAACAAGATAAAATAAGCTGTTTTGAAATTGCAAGTGAAGAATAATTATACATACAGAAGAAATACTAATTACTTTTTACCACAATGGATTCACTTTGAAAAATACATGAACTAACGTAAAATCGTAAATTCAAAATTATTCATCAAATATGTGAAAGAAAAAATTATTAGTTTTAATTTGTTTTACTGAGTATATTAAGTCATAGTAATAAATACTCCCTATTATGTATAGTCTAAAAATATATTATTTTTTTCTTTTAAACGTCTATTTTTTTGAAATTTTGTAAAATGTACGAATTGTGAGAGAAAAAATTGATGTAGCCCAAATGTTTCGTGCGATAACTGCAAAAGATTATTATGTGTAGAGTGTGGAAATCTAACAGCTTCTGATGTCCACAATTGAAAACCAAAAGAAAATTAAGTTTTTTTCTGAAACATGCCAAGGTGATTACTCTCATTTCGGACATCCATCGTCTTAATGGATTTGAAAGTTTTTCGCAACGTTTCGATTGCTTGTATCTGCAGATATATGAAACCATTATGAATAAAAAGTTTTGCATATCTTGCATTCGGGTTCTGGGTACTTATTGTACATAAATTATATTTCAAGTAAGTTCGATCAGCTTTCGTTGTTTATTTTAATTTTCATCAACTTGAATTAGTAACACGCGATTTTGTTGGTTTTTTCGATTTTGCAATTTAATTACTGCAGTTATAATAAGCATTTTGTAGCTATCTTTATTACAAACAAATCATATATTGAACATTTTTTTGTAGGAAGTCATCCTGATGAGCTACGAAAGAAAAACTGTGCATTCAATTGTTGATAACATTTGTGCTGTCACCAGGAGTTAGGTTTCAAATGCATATGTTATTCTATACACCATTCTGAGTAGGTTTGCACAATAAAATAGCTGTTAACATATATAAATATATATATATTTACAAAATATACAAAAAACTTCGGACCTACCTCCAGTAACCAGGCTTTCAAATTTTCATCTAGCAGAACGTCTATACCAAAGAGTTCGTAACAGTTGTACTTATTGTTCATATTTTCATCACATAATTGCGTAATGGGCGGTTCACAGGCTATAATTGTTTTAATGACTAACTGCTGCAAACTTTTCCATAAAGCTTTGGTATCGACATTTGTTTCTTGAAAATATTCCATCAACTTTGAGAGAGTCCTATAAAAAATAGTTCAGGTACAAATGAATTGTTAATGGCTGAAAATGGAAAATTTATACACTCTTCAACAGTTCCACCTGTACGTATGTATATAAAAACTTTTTAACAAAAAAATGAAACCGACGAAAAAAGATACTGAAAAGCCAAAAATAAACCTTCTTAGTCTTAATAATAACTCCTGAACTAATGTAACTAATTTTGAGACAGCGCCAAACAAACAATAAACAAATATCATTAAATAAAAAAAAAGATATATCAAAATGCCGCCGTGCATCCCGCTGCCATAATTTTACGCTTTACTTAATGCAATTGATAGTTTGTTTGGCGCCAACTCAAAATTAGTTACTCACATTAGTTTAGGAGCTCAGTGATTATTAAGACTAAGAAGGTTTATTTAAATTTTTGCTTTTATTTTTTTGTCAATTTCATTTTTTGTTAAAAAGTTTAAATTTTTTGTAGTCAAAATCCACTAATAACTACCTACTTAATTGACTCCACGTATCCATTATGTTGTAGGGTCATCAGAACTATATAGGTGTGCCAAGTTTCAAAAGAATCGGTTCACAGATGAAAAATTAATCATCCCCTATTTTTCTACCTTTAGGAATGGATTATTCTATTACAAATTCAAATATGACCAACTCTGAAGTATACCGTATCCAATAAAAAAAGAATAATCTAAATCGGATAACCCAGTACAAATTTATGAGTGGTAAAATCGGTTAAAGGGTAAACATTCTGTGGGTGAACGATAAATATCCCCTATTTTTCTACCATTTTATTTCAAATTTAAATTGGACCAACTTCGAGGTATACCCTATCAAATGAAAAAAGAATCATTGAAATCGAACTACTCTGTTATGCTTGGTCATACACGAAAAAACAAAATATATATGCGTCGAGTAGAGAATCTCCTCCTTTTTTTTTCATCGATTAATAAAGGTAAAGGAATCTTTAAAATTAATTTTCACCATTTTCCACGTCCATATTATTTGAAATTTCGCACACGTATTGAGAACCGATAATACAATAATTTCATAGTTTTGACCTGGTATCCTCACCAAAATCGTCGAAAAAAAAAATACATTTCAAAGATATGGTGAATGCACTGGTCGTCTCAACACATTCGCCATAATTTAGCAATAACTTCCATCTCGTGGATGAATCAATCGAGGAGTTTTTCTCTCGTAGACTTTTTTAGTCTTTTGCAGCAATATGGACAAACAAATTTAAAATACAATTATAGTTTAAAAAACCAAAATAACACGGTTATATATAAGGACTAAAAAGTTGAAAATAATAAGAATGAAGTCATTGACAAAATAATGTTCTCTTAAGTAAAAAAAAGTGTGCGGTGCCCTTTATTTACTTTTTATAACGATATTAGGATAATTGATATCAAGCACCTCACGCTATTTTTACATACATTTTTTGGTCAATGACTTTATTCTTATTATTTTCAACTTTTTAGTACTTATTGCTATATAAGCATGTTATTTTAATTTTAAAATTATAATTTTTTGAATGGAATGGAATCTTTTCCACATAATTGTTTCATAGGTTGTACTTGAACAATCCTTAAATGTTTTGTTGACAACCCTAAATACTTCAACAACACGTGTTCTGATATTTGCTTTGATCTTGACCATTTTCAACAAATCAAAACAACTGATTGTACCATTGATTAATGTTCGAAGAAAGCAAAGAAATAATTAATTATATTCTAAGATGCTCTAAGAACGAATGCAAAATCAACAAAATATGATTATATGATACCCTGATTTGTTGAAAATATGAACAGGATGTTCATAAAATCAGATGTGGAATCATCTGCGACTGAAAGATAAACTTAAGTCACTATCTTCCATCGTCAAGATAACCTCTTGTGGGGTATTCATGTTGAAAAGGGAAACATTCTCAATTGAATAATGACTAGTAAGATTTTTCTGTGAATTGAAAAATCCACGATAAATTAAGTTATTTTTTTGTGAACGTCTAACAGAAAACAACTACTTCCCTGGCTAAAGCCACGCTGGACGTTGAACTACATCTGATAGATATTCTGAAAAGACACTAACTAAAAGAAAAAATCTGTAATTGAAAATTTGCATTTTCATTCAGATAGTTATTTGATTTTCTATTCCAGTCTTAATTGAGAACTCATAAAGATGAATGAGGCAAAGAAGAATGTTTTCCAAAAGAGAGTACTCACCAGAAATAATTCGTAACATTGACGCAATATTCAATTGAGAATGTTTCCCTTTTCTATATGATACCCATTTCAAAACAATATTTAAAAAAATGTGTTGATGTTTTTCAATTTGATCAATATCAAGGATTCCATAATACGCAAGGATTCCATAATAAGCAGTTATACTCAACATTTGATCTTACTAATTTACCAGAATGTACGAAGTAGCATTTGAATATAATTTCTTAGTTTACACAAAAAACAGATAGGGTTGATAATTCTGAGAAAGGTAACTCGATGGAATTTACTGAGGTAAGTTTGAGGAGGTTTATGTTGCACAAGATTGCCAAGATCAATTTAATTAAATGAACATCTTTCATCCTCAGTAATAATACTGAATATTGTGAGATCTTCTGCAAACACCAGAAAAAGAGAATCAATTATAAGTTGTGCCTAATTATTCACGAACTAACACTAACAATAATAAAAAAATATTTTAAAAGACATTTTCGGTAATTGTGAAAACTTTATTTCAAACTCTCTATTTCATAGATCATGGGAAGTACTCAATTAAAAATATCTGGGAAATGAGCTTGATTAAAATACAAAATATATTTGAAAAATAGTTCAGTAACTGAAGTTGCTTGTTTGAAAATCATGATATGCATCAAAAGGTGTTGAAAGAATATTGTACACAGATGTCATTAAAAATAAAATGAGAACATTATAATTTTATTATTTTGTTATACTCAAACTGAATAGGCACATATCAAAGTCAATTGAATATGTTTATTCTTAACTCAAAATATAGGGTTCGTTCAAATTCGTACATGATAATGTCGAATAACGAAGGTGAACGGAAAGTTAAATGAATATTATTCCCCGTATAAAGTATGTAGTGGAACAAATTGTGTAGAAACCATTTGCCGAGTAAAAACCAGCATAACAGTGGTGTGATGTGTGTGTCTGTATGTAGTGGTGCAACATGGCATATTCAAAGAACTTGAAAGACAAAATATCCGCCTATGGTCGGCATGTGAGATCAAAGAGACAAATCCTATTACGTTTCTTTGGGGTTTTTTCAGCTCATTCAACTGATTTGAGAAATTTGTCTATATGGCTGAACGACGACGGTTTGAAGTTGAACATAAATAAAACCAAATACATGGTAATATCAAATAAACATAATTTGAACAAATAGAAAAATGTAACATCCAGCCACCATTTATTGATTGATAATAATGTTATTGAAGAAGCTAAACATTTCAAGTACCTGGGATTCATGATAGATAATGAACTGAATCTTAAATAACATTGTGGGTATATTAAGAAGAAAATGGCAAGAAAAATTAATTTCCTATATAGATTGAATAATAAGGTATCATCTTTTACTAAGTTAACTATATATAAAACCATAATATCTCCTCATCTTGATTTCTGTGGAACATTCATATACCTGATGAATAATGAACAAATTGATACATTACAAAAAGTACAAAATCGTGCTATGAGAGCCATTCTATTATGTAGAAAACGAACATCAATAGCTTACATGTTGGAATCCTTGAATTTATTGAATGTTCGACAGAGAGCTGCTTATAATATGCTCAAGTTTGTATATAAACTGAAGTCAGGATGCTTACCAACCTACCTAACTGAAGAAATAACTTATCTTCAAGAAATACATAATCACAATACCAGATCACATGCTTCGAATGATTTCTATATTAATATTGCTAATGCTGCTACAAACACAGTGTTCATCAAAGGCTTACAGCTTTACAACTCATTACCAAGAGAATTGAAAGAATATCCATCATTTAGAGAATTCAAAAGCCAGCGTATAAAATATATAAAATATTTATAACCCATCATTGTAATATCTCTTCTTGTATTATTTCGATTTTATACTGCTAATTTAGCTTTTCCGTATATTGTATTTTATGTGTGTTTATACTATTTTACTTATACTATACTATTTCATTTATATTATTTATACATGAGAGCTGATGCTAATAAAGATTATTATATTATTATAACTATAACACTATACCTGTCCTGTAGTAAATCTTGAGGTGGCGTAACTCAGCTCAACTTTAGACAGTCATTTATTTATTGTATAAAAAATGTGTCTTATGATGAATAATTTGTATGGGATTTTGAGCTAGAAAATTTTATTAGCTTTGATTTTTATTGTATATTATGCGCCAAATACTTTGTATCTGTTCTTTAGAGGGAGAAGCTCATTTCCTGGGTAGGAGAAACTTCACAAAATTCTATATGACAAGTGAATAAATCTCCCGACAAGAAAATAAATTCAGTCTGATTTTTTCCTGAATTTTGGGAGCTTGGCAAATGGCATAAGGATGGAGAAAACAACTTTAAGCGTCTGTTCAATATTTTATGAAAAATTAAAATATGAAGTTACAAACTGAATACACATCAAATTAATACCTTCCTATTCTCCGGTCAGTTAAAAAAAAAATTTATTGTGGCCGAAGGACCTTGATTGCTGGCCAATAAATAACGTTCATTATTAATAAACAAGTATACTCATATATATATATATAAAATAAATTCAAATAGGTTAAATATTCCATCATGATAAAACAATAATGCTTACCATTTATGTCCTTGGCGAGCATTTGCATCCTCATTAGCGGTGTATTGACTTGAAAGCTTGTTGATACTATAATTCGTCAAATGCATATACCTATCCTTCAAATCTTTGGCATCATCACTATATTTAACTGAAAAAATAAAATTAAATCATAATTTTTGCAAATTACACAATATGTAAATATGCAATAAATGAAAACTGATAATTTCAAAATATAAAATTGATATCTTTTATTTCTCACCACTTGCAAACCTGGCCAATCCATCCGGGTACAGATAAATTCTCAATGGGTTGAAACTAGTTACCAAAACATACAGCCTGAGATCAAATTTACTTCCATTTATCAAGTAAGGATTGGAAATATATTTTTGTACAACTATGGAAGTTTTCTTTGGAAGTTGTGACCATTTGTTTATCACTTTAATGCCCACACCTCTAGCAGATGCCGGCTGAAAAAAAAAATGCATTGCTCGAATCAAATAAGCCAACATATTCCAGTTAATAACTTTCAGAAAATTCTTACAGGCTTGATGATCCACATCTCCCCTCCACTACCATTTTTAAATTCCCATGATTGCTTCAGTAGTTTCAATTCGTGAGGTAGAATGTATGTATGAGGTAGAAATCCAAATCTGAAATATTGATTTATTAGCAAACATGGAAAAGTGAATTTCCAAACTAGACTTTTCCATATATACAGAATCTATAATGATAGAAATAGCTCAATTAAGTATTTGAAACGTATCCAGAAAGGAAATCATTCTTGCCAAAATATTGTCAACAAAAGTAATTTGGCTTGTCAACCTGATTATTCACTTCGTGATTATCACTTGTTTATCCAACATCAAAGACTTCGTGATTATCACTTGTTTATCCAACATCAAAGGATTATCGATTTAAAAATATTTCCTCAATAAACTTCGTTTCAAATAAATAGTGAAACTATTTTTATTAATTGGCCCTCATGATGTATTCAGCTAATTATGTAAATAGATATATTTTCCGACATTTTTGGAAAGTTTTCTCTTAGGGAATATGTAAAAAAAATTACTTAAGCCTTCTTCAATTATAGTTTCATTACCAAAGATGGAATAATTCTCATATATAATCTGTTCATTCACTTAGGATAGGATGGATGATCTCAAGTTAAGGAAATAAAAAAAACTACTAAAATATTTTCCCAAATGGGCTGAGAGATTGTCAAGTGATTCAATTAGGGTTTCTCACTCCCGATATCTAGAAGAGTTGATTATTTAAATTGCTCATAAACAGGGTACTCTTTAATTATATGAGAAATAGCTTCCTCTCTTTTTAGGTTGCAGATGTTGCAGAGTGTGTTCGGATTGAAACAATAGCAAATGCCTTTATATGTGAATTTTAAAGTGTACCTATTAGTCATTCTTATTTGTTCATGTAAATCGGTAGCCGAAAATGTAAGTAGTTTCTTGCACCTACAGAATGTGAAAAGTACCTGTAAAAATTCATTGAAGAAGAAAAAGTTGCACAATTTAAATATCCATACAAATTGCTCCTTAAAACGACCAAGCAATTGGTTTTTATTCAATTCCTTGAGATAGATTGTTCCATATGTCGGTGCAATTGACTACGTCAAGAAGACCCTTCAGTTACCCAACCCAATTGTATTTACATCAGTATTCAAGAGGCTAAGTTGTCTCTTGACAACACTTAAAGGCTGCCCAAGTAAAACAAAAAGAGCATTAAGTAAAGGACTCAATGATTCTCCATGTAAACGCCACATGAAACATTTATGGTTTTGGTGTATTCTGCCCCAATGCGTACCTGCCTTATCATAGAGATTTTTCAGTAGTTTCATTATTGGGGCACTCAGTTCTAAATTTCAATCATCAGTCATTTGGTTTAAAACAAAACTTGAATACAAAAGAAGTTGAAATTTCATCCATTTATACCATCCTTGAATGTGGTAATTCTGCAAAATTCCTCTTATCCAAATTACTGTTCTATGAAAAACTTAAAACAAAGTGGAACTCCACTGAATTTCATTTATATTTGAAATAATTTTAATGAAATTGCTTTATAGGAGTAATATATGGATTTTCAGAAAATGTGTTGCTTTCTTTTTCTCCATGTAGTTTGAAAATAGTTTTCAATTTTGAAATTTTTTGCAAAATTTCCTTGAAAAAAAAAAGCAAGGAACAACTTAAACAAAACGAAATTTTAACAACTTTTTTATCTAATTGATGGAAATGATTTGGTAGAAACATTAATCTCCTAAGCAAACACGTATTAATATGGAAATAAAATTGTCTCTTTGAGTAATATCAAAATAAGCCTTCGAACTTTTTTCATACACGATTATGGGGATTTTTGTATTTTTGGATTTCGGAGTCTTTGCAGACCAACGCGTTACGATGCGATCTAACAGGTTGTGACCAAAGTTCAATTAGACAAAATCTCTGATACATCTTTAAAGAAGTGGGAAATAAATAACAAACAAATACACAAAAGAAGGCAATAAATAAGTCAAACAAATTGAAATATAATTTAGTGTTTGTTAGGTACAATAATTTGTTGTCTATTTTTTGTTATTTAGAATGGATGGGTAACAAATTTAACATTTATATTTTGTTGCTTTAGTTTAAAAGAATTCAAATACATTCAATGGTAGTATTAGAAAACCAAAAATAAGCGAAGGCAGTTTTAACATCAAAATTGTTTTGTGTGAGTTCTGTCCACCCTCCACTCAGTTTCACAGTAAAATTTTAAGTATCTGGGTGACTAAGTTTTGATCGGTGTTTTTTTGTTTGTAAAATCGTGTTTTTTCATAGAAGATGCTTATTTAGATACGAATCATATATGAATATTTTGCAATCTTACCTACTGCACGGCTTGGCTACAAATACACATTTTCAATGAACCGTACGAGTTCCTTGGACTAACCAATGAAAAACTCTAACACTCGTTTTTGGACAATGTCATGTAGCACCATCTAACAAAGTTTAGATTTACCAGTAGGGTAGATTAGCAACAATGCAAGTATCTCAAAAATTTACGAGATGGCGCTACACATATCGATTTGTAATAAATATTTTTGTTTGTGTAAAATCACGTTTTTTTTGGAAAGCGAAACCCTATCTAAATACAAAATTTCATCCAAATCGTTAAAGCCTTTTCTGAGATAGCCGAAATTATATATATATATATATACAAGAATTGCTCGTTTAAAGATGTAAGATATCACAGTGTATGGCAGTTATCATAAAATGATTTGAATTCAAATAATTTATAAAAAACTCAAGGTAGTGCATTTTTCTTTGATATTAGCCAATAATATATTTTGAACTAATCGACTCACTCTTTATGTCCATATTTGCTAATCATTCGTTGAAAATTCCTCCATAATCTATCTTTTCTTCCTAATTGAAATGTGCCGGGGAAATGATTAAGTTTTTGGTTGTCTTTCAATGTTTTGAACATTGGAGATTTCATATGTTTTCCCCACGTACCTAACCATTGGTTAGATTCTGAAAAAATATATAATGAACTCAAACCATCCATAAATTATTTTGATAATAAAAAACAATAAGTATAGATAGTATAGAGAAATAGGGAAATCTGGAAAAAAGGAGAGTGGAATTAGGAATTTTGGGGGGCACACCTCTTGTGAACTCACTTCTGACCAGTGCAAAACCAGAGTTTGTTAAGGTTTTTCTAACTATGACTGGTGTTATGGTGCTTAATTTCCACTTGAAAAACTTTTTGCCATTGGGAACTTTCACTTCTATTTCTGAGTCATGAGAAACAAACTGAATATATGGTGGAATGTTTGGAAATAAACTACATCTAACAGGCCATTGTACAGCATCTCCAGAACCTGAAAAACATAAATTATTATCTAACTGGCAAAATATTTCGTTATACAAACGACCTACTACATTTATATTTTTTGAATATACTTGGAATAAAATTATTACAAACATGGAATTGACGGAAAAACGCGATTTGGGAAATATTAAAAAAAAGCTGATTGCGGGCAAGTTGAAATGTGAACTTATATAAGTAGCATGTCATTATGTTGGCCTTAGAAAAAAGCGCAAATTTAAATTTCCAATCCTTTTGGGGCGAAAAAAAAACAGTGCAATCTATATTTCTAATAGAAACCTTTAGCAAATTGCTAATCTTCCAAACAGTTTCAAAAGAGAAACTTTATACAAAATTAAATTTGTAACAACACATAAAATATAAAATACATTATTGTGATAAACCACAGCAACAATTTGCAGTAAAACTATATATTTGAAAAATAAATAAAAAAGAACTGAGGAAATGCAAAAATAAATACACGTAGAACATTTCTCATTAAGTGTTTAATATTTATTCCAATAGCTTCGGCCACTCAACAGAACAAAAATCTTCCTATTATAAAGTCACACACAAGAATTGGATTAATTAGTGCGATGAGTTGAGCAAGTTTAAACTAAATTACAAACGAAAAAATTCAGCGATTCCTTATTATTTAATTGAATATTTATACCAAAAAGAATAATCTTGATGTTAGGTGAAATTATAATGTGTTGCATATGTAATAGTGTGGCATTCAAAGAATAATGACTAGATACTGAACATAACTGCACATAGAATGAGTATTTTCTTTAAAGGATAATTTTTCCTAACAGAATTAGCTATCAATTTAACATTTAATAACCTGTGGTAGAAGTCCATTGTATCTCAAAGTGGAGTGGTATGATTTTACGAAGTAGAAAAACTCAAAGTCATCTCCACAATTTAATATCGCAATCGATTAGTTATGTGATGGTGGAAAGGTAAAAAACCATCGATTAGTCGATATGATCACAAATTAGATCACGAATAGACATAAATTAATCACAGCATTCAATATACCGTTATCACATTTCGAAGACTTGTAAATTTTTATTGGAAAAATAAGATAAGTGGCGACCGTAGGATATTCTTCGTCATCGGGTAGCCTTAAAACTTTTATTCAGGGAGCATGATGCATAGTGCCTAGAAAATACTTCACCTCTAGTTGTTTTTGCGATTTTTGGGAATAACTTCTAAAAAAACGCATTTACAGAGAAAAATGCTGGAGTTTTTTTTGTAGATAACATTTTCTACAAAAAAAGGTGTCATGGCATTTTTATGAAAAATGAGTATATCCGAAGATATAAACAAAAATGGTAATAGACAAAAAAATACAGGAGAGTTTGTGAAATAGAAAGCCACTGACATGCTCCAAGTTTTTCGAAAATGGAATTGAATCTCAACGGAATATTGCATAAGTTTTTTTTCTCGGAAACATAACCTACAACTTCTAATTCCGGTCTAACCGGACGTGAAAACAATTTTTTGTGATTAAAAGTTGAAGTTCTCATAATGTTTCTGCTGAAAATGTTGGAAGGTCCTTGATAGTCGTATAATGGAACACGTTTTCATGCAATACTAGGTCAAACCCAAGGTGGTACCACAATTTTGAAAATCGTGGAGCATATCAGTGGCATTTCAGTCTTATTTTGATTTGCATTAATTTTAATTATTTTCTTTGGAAATACTAATTTTCCAGGAAAACTACATGTTCTTTTTTGTAAAGAATATGTATACCTACAAAAAGTACTCCTATATTGATTTGTTTGAAAATATGAACAGGGTGTTCATAAAATCAGATGTGGAATCATCTGCGACTAAAGGATAAACTTTAGCCACTATCTTCCATCGTTCAAGATAACCTCTTGGGAGGTATTCATGTTGAAAAGGGAAACACTCTCAACTGAATATTTAATTGAGAATGTTTCCCTTTTCAACATACTCTTAAATTGTTTCCGAAAAATGCGTATTTTGGGTATGATTTGCAAAAGATTGCAAGAACCACCAGAAGTTACGAATTTTCTAGACATATCGGCTGGCCTGGACGAGGCAACCCAATAATAATAATAATAATAATAAGAGAGAAGGTGGTAGAACCACTAAATCGTAATCATCATCCCCATGCGAGCAGTCCCTACCTTTCGGTTTACCTGCTCTGGGGATTCCGATATAACTGATAATCTGGATCAACGCGCTAGGTAAACCTACCATTATAGCTCAGCCACAGCGGGGCCGCTTGATAAGACAAGCTCTGTGATGCCAGTATCCGAGCAGGATTAGAGCCGCTCGGGTCATACAGTCATCTTAACCCACAGACGAAGGACTCCCCTCCCTCTACCAAATTACAGTATTGTTTTCCATTGGCCCACTATCTAGGACACTGCCCCCCAGAGGCCAACACCTGTTGATGATGCAACGCAAGCGATGGAGCTCCCTCATCCCCTGGGTACCCATGTTAACAAGAGAATTACGATATCGGCGAGATTTCTCTCGCGTCAACTAGAAAACTCAAGTTACGTTTCATGGGTGACCGCCGCATCAAGCTTTCGGCATTTGCTATAGTAATCTTTACAAGAAACGGAAAGGATGATCAACAGTAAACTAAGTAAACATTTTGAGGCTACTTATAAATGCTCAAATAGGTCAGATCACAAGCTGCTAGTCTTCTAGTAAAGAGCCCCAAACTCTAGCAAGCATTGCTCCATCAGTTGAACAGAAGACTTTCGTGAACCTGTTTTTCATAGCATCTGCAGTTGTTGGACTATCTCTGAAAGCCTTCACGTACCCCCAAAGAAAGAAATCTATAGAAGTATGGTCTGGAGATCGTGCGGCCCAAGGAATAGTACCTCCTCTGTCTATCCAACGATTAGGTTAGGATTGATCTAAAAATTATCTCACTATCCCATGGTTATACACTGCAGCACCATCGTGTTGCAACCATGGTCCTTCTGGTGTTCAAATCTATTTCTTCTAACATTCTGGGAGGATGTTTGCGAAGGAAGTGTGAATACCTTTCCCCATTCAGCACATTATCGGAAAAGTAGAGTAATGTGATTTCCAATAATTCCTTCCCAAACATTAAGCGACTATCGGTTTTGGTGATCAATATTCCTCAACCAGTGAGGATTTTCGATAGCATAATAATGCATATTATGTCTGTTGACCGAACCGTTGTTCTTAAACGTTACTTCATCAGTAAACAGAATTTTGTTTAAAGTATTATAATCCTCTATTGGCAAAATCTTTCGAAAAAACCTTAAAAATAATAATATAGGGTGTTGCATTTGAAAAATTCGAGTTATTGCCATTTGCAATTTTCAAAAAATCGTAGTAGGCGATGGAACATCCACGCCGAGTTCGTGTGCATCTCAAAACATACGCTAAAGCTTAAGGAATTGACTGGAAGTAAGTTGGTTAGGTTATCTTGAATGGTTCTGAAGTTATGATTTTTTCTGTGGGTCTATCTGCACAACGCTATTTTGACACATGAATTGACATAAGTCAAAAACTATTACAGATAAGTCATAGAAACCTGGGTGCATTATATCAACAATTTAGTAATGAATCCAAAAATGTAAGAAAAATGGGGGGTTGCCGTTTAAAAAAATCAGAACTCAGTTGTGTATTTTATTTTGGGACATCCTGTATATAAATAGAAATATTTTTCGAATGTGCCTTATTGTCGGACCTATCGTTTAAAGAAAAATCAAATCGATAGCTTGGATAGAAAAAAGTTATGGAGCTTGCACGCACCTAGTGGCGGATTTGCAGTCTTGGCCGCCATAGGCCATGTAGTACCAGCCCTTCTCAGCTCATCGTTTACTGAGACATATAATATGAATTTACTTTCTTGCCATCTTTTATCAAAATCGGTTCAGAAGTTAGGTCGTGAAGAAGTAAGAAACATCAAACAATAAAAACATTGCTAACATCATGTTTTAACATCTGTCTCATTGTTACTATAGACATACCTCCTCACTAACTTCCGCATTTATAGGTATTAATAATTTTTCGTGGATTGGATATACAGGTTACAATTACTAGACATTAGTATATTTTTTGCTACGATTAGCCGCCCCTAATATCTGGCCACCCTACGCCTGGGCCTAGTCGGCATTATGGTAAATCCGTCACTGCACGCACCCCTGGGTCACCCTGTATATTGAATGAATACAGGGTAGCATTAAAAAACATATGTGGAAGCAGCGACCCCATTCTGATATGATATGAGTTATCATCAATATTTTTATAGGCAAGTTCAAATATAATAACATATATAATTAACAGGATATTATTTTTATAACAAATATAACAGTACCAGAACAAAACGTTTGTGGTATATATGTATTTCCAAAACTAATAATTCCGTGATTTCTTCAAAAAAATATCATATTTTGACATGACTATGAGTTACCTCATTGAGGTCCCCACTTTTTCCTAGGAAAACAAAATTACAAATTTTCTTAATATTGTTGTTAAGATTTTTCTGCAGGTTGAAGCACATTTACCTTGGATGCCAAAAAAGTGAGAAGCAGAAAAAGTGAGGGAGATGATTTAATTAGTTCAGGTGGGTAAGATTTTGAACGAATTCATTTTTTTTCTCTGGATCGAATGTGATACAGCTTGCAAGAAAATGTTTGAAATTATAGTATATTTTTTATCTCGTATGCTTGTTTATTTTATGCAATTGTGGACTAGAGACCCGATAAGTCAATACGAGGATAATAAATATCTGAAACATTTCTGGAAAACTATACTCAAATATTTGTAATTAACAAATAAAAATGTTACAATGAACAATTTTTTTTTAATTTTGCAAACTTGTCTTTATTTTCTAGTCATCACAATTTGTATTTGATTCAATTAACTTTCGTACAATAATAGCCACTTGTTATTTGGTGTATTTTCTCTTTTGATCGATTTTTCGAAGAATTCAACTCAAGTCATGATTGTATTTACATGTATATCCATCCAAAGATCTATACTCAGCAGTATACATGAATAGTCATGTATAAGGCCGAGTATAGATCTTGTAAATTACAATTAAGTACAATATTTACTGGATATAGAAGATTTTAAGCGTCACAAGTTTCCAAAATGGATTGGTACTATTATTATTCACCATATCCGGGCATAAACTATGAGGTTTTTATTTTGATTCAATTATTTAACACCAATAAGTAAAACTATTTCTTTTTGTGATCCAAAACTTTACGGATGTACCACCATTGACAGTAAAAACCTTAAAATATCTACAGGAAAATGGATCAGCTTCCAGAACTATATTACAGTTTGGAGATTGAAATGATCGTATGTCAGATAAGGTGTTTAAATGAGGATCCGGAAGGCATGAATGGAAGGAAGATAGGGTAAGAAGGACTTATTCATTCATTATGCTTAAATGTTTGGAGGTCAAATAAAATCTCTTAATTTTTGCCTTGTGACAGAAAAATGATTACTGATAAAGGAATGTTCGGTAAGTTTTGAGCCTGACACTGATGACATTAAAGACATTTATTATCATACAATTATTTGTTCTTTCAATAGCAATTGAAAAAAAAATTGAGAAGTGATATTTTTCTTCACACTGTATATTCTATTTATTTACAAAATTAAATGTGGAGGTAAATGAATCTTTTTCAGTAAGTAAATACTAGTTTTCAATTGTCTTATTCTTTGTAAAATTCATATATACCGGGTGACACAGGATATCGGGCCACCCCTGTAACTTCTGCATTCGTGAACGGATTTTTCTGAAATTCGGTACAGTTATATAAGCAACCATTTCGGATTTGATCACATTACAATCCAATATGGCGGACTTCCGGTTTTTCTGCAAATGCCAGCAGCTTTGTTTTTTCAAATAAAACACCCTGTATATTTTTACATATTCAAGTTCAACAGGTCAAAACAAGTCCAAACCTTATGTCAAATGTCATTTTTTTGAAACAATTGAAATTATTTTTATTTTTTATTTTACCTCGTGGATAAATGAGATTTGGTCAAGGCTATTCACAATGAGTCGCACATAACAGAGAAACATAATTTTTTCTGAAAAATTATTGTTTGTGTCATTTATTGATAAATTAATTCAGTCACATCACATTTTGATCAAAAATTATTTTTTTTCAAATGAAACCCCTATGGGCCACCTACCTGTCTCTCTAGAACATTCATTAAGGAAAAAAATTACATATCATTTTTGTATTTCGGTGCAGTAACAAATTGTATACATTCAAAAATCTACAACTAGTTCATGAGTTTCCTTGCAGTTCGAATAATTTTTCAACTTAGTAAGCTGTGGAAAACAACATTTCTGAATCTTGTCAACTAATTGTGTTTCGCTGTGATCTTTCATCTCAACTCTCGAAAATTAGTTAACTTCCGGGAATTAGTTTAGTAGAAATGTAAAATCAAAATTATAGGTTCACAAGAAGTGAACAGGTTGATATGTTATTAATTTACGGAGAATGTCTTGAAAACATTGTTGCCGCTTGTCAGTTATACGCTGAACAATACCCACACAGAAGACACCCACAAAGAACCTTTTTCAAAAATATGGAGAGAAGATTCCCAAAAGAACCCAACAATGGAGAAGATGATCGTAAGTGAGGAGGCAGAAATAAATGTTTTGCTTATGTTGATTTAGATCCAACCGCTTCGACGCGGAAATTGGAATACCAATGCAATGTCAGACGAGAAAACGCTAGAAGAATTAAAATAAAACACCATTATCGTGCTTATAAGTATAACTTACACAATTAGTTGACAAGATTCAGAAATGTTGTTTTCCACAGCTTATTAAGTTGAAAAATTATTCGAACTGCCAGAAAACTCATGAACTAGTTGTAGATTTTTAAATTTATACAATTTGTTACTGCACCGAAATACAAAAATGATATGTTATTTTTTTCCTTAATGAATGTTCTAGAGAGACAGGTAGGTGGCCCATAGGGGTTTCATTTGGAAAAAATGAATTTTTGATCAAAATGTATTGTGACTGAATTGATTAACCAGTAAGTGACAAAAAAAATAATTTTTCAGAAAAAAAAATTTTTTTTTTGGGAAAATAAATCAATTTTAATTTCAATTGTTTAAAAAAAATTACATTGAACATAAGGTTTGGACTTGTCTAACTTGAATATGTAAAAATATACAGGGTGTTCCATTTGAAAAAACAAAGTTACTGGCATTTACAGAAAAACCGGAAGTCCTCCATATTGGATTGTAATGTGATAAAATCCGAAATGATTGCTTATATAACTGTACCAAATTCCAGAAAAATCCGTTCACGAATGCAGAAGTTACAGGGGTGGCCCGATATCCTATGTCACCCGGTATATATATATATATATATATATATATATATATATATATACAGTAAAAACCGGATATAACGACATTGAAGGGACCGTATATTTCGGACGTTATGTCCGATAGTTGTTATAAGCAATATACACAATTATTATGTATATATGTATATATTATGTCTGTTTGTAGTATGGGGATAGGTTATGCATATGAACTTGTTTTCAAATAAAATGTAAATAAAAGAAATAAAAAAGTTTATTATGAAAAAAAAGTATGTATGTACCTACAATACAGTTCACAGACTACACTTAGTTTTTAAAGTAATCGGTCATTTTAGTCTGTTTTTTTGTAAGCTGAGTCTCAAATATATTTTGGATTTTACGTTTCATTGTCGTCAAGGTATCATCAGTATTAAACTGGTCATTGAAGGCAACAAATTTTTGTAAAACTGTTATAGCGTTAAGAGCCTCGCATATTGTTGTGGGTTGAAACTGCTCTTGATGTTCTTGCTGGTCTTCGTCAGTGTTACGATTGTTACTTTCAGCTTCTGCAAGAATCTCTTCCTCAGTAGCTGAGGCGCACACGGCAACATTGTCATCTATTCCAATAAATTCTTCTATTTCAATCCTTGGTTCTGTAGCAGTAGATCTGTGCAACTGAGCAACCAACTGAGCTAGTGGTACGTTGTTATCTTCATCTGTAGGATATTGTATCATTCTCGCTAGCGAATATCATCATCCTCCAGCATGATGGAGAGAGATCTTCGAAACCTGCATGGCGAAAGCAGTTGGCTATAGTGGTCTGTTTGACATTTTCCCAAGCTTCCGATATCATTAGAATTGCATCTAGAACGCTAAGACTTTTTGTATCTTCGCAGTTTTCAATATTCTGAAGCATTTGTAGTACTTGAAGTTTTCTGTACTGTGATTTTAAAGCTTTTATCACTCCTTGATCCATGGGCTGTAAAACAGAGGTGACATTGGGCGGTAAAAACACAAGTTTTATGCATTTTAGATTGGAGACTACAGGGTGAGCGGGACAGGTCTACTAGGAGAAGAATTTTGTTTCCTCCAGATTTCAATTCTGCATCCCAGGTCCGCAGCCATTTTTCAAAAATTAGCGATGTCATCCAGGACCTAGTGTTGTTTTCATATGTTACAGGCAACGAGTGAATGTTCTTAAAGCAACGCGGTTTTTTAGCTTTTCCTATCACTAAAAGTTTTTTTATACACGATCTCTGAATAAGTCATAAAACTTGCAAGGTCAAATGGCAAAGAGCGGGAAAGAGGTTCTATAGCAAAATATTCCTTCATATTATTAGTATAAAGGTGAAAATTGTTCGTAATGTTTTGTTTGTTTGGAATAGGTAAACGGTTGGTCGTTATAGCCGATGAATATCGATAAAGTTTCGCGTTTTAAGCGATATGTCGCTGTATCCGATGTCGTTATAGGCGGTATGTGTACTCATTAGTTTTATATAGATTCGGCCGGGACCTTGCCATTCGGTTGTTATAACCGATCTGTCGTTATAAACGATGTCGTTATATTCGGTTTTTACTGTATATTAAAAATCGGAGTAATATTCGGGTATACGTACCCGAATATTACTCCGATTTTTCCTTGACTTAGACAGTCGTCTAACTTTCACATATATACGCTAGTAAGACCCACTATCTCGCCTTCTCTATATCAGCAACAAACAGACCTAATTTCTCAAGTATTAAATAAAGTTCCAGGTATGAAAGATGAAATTAAAGAATCAAACGAGGTGAAATACCTGGGCATAATTATTGACGAAAATCTAAGGTGGAACAATCATATTGACTACCTAACAACAAAGGCGAGGAAGCTAATAAACAAATTTTACCAGCTACGACAGTTTTTAGCGAAAAATCTACACATACTAATTTACAAATCTCTAGCTGAATCACTTTTTCGTTATGGTATTCTGGTGTGGGGGGCAATGTATAAGAATTCTTTACAAAAACTGAATACAATACAAAACTATATTCTAAAAATAATTTTGAAGAAAAAAAGATCTTTCCATACAAACCTTATATATACAGAAGACATTAGTAATATCCGTACATTATATTTTCACAGTGTATGTATGTATGCATTCAAAAATAAAATACTTCGGAATTCTGTTCCAACAGCGTATACCACTAGAAGCACTACAAACGAATTGCTACCCACTCCAAAATTTAATAAAAATGTTTGTCACCGTTTCTTAACTTATACGTTACCCAAAACTTGTAATATCCTACCCCTAAAGGAAAAACATATTAAAAATCATAAAACCTTCTCGAGAGAATCAAAAAAATTCATCTTCGCAAATTACTTCGAATTTATCAAAATACTAGAACATCAATAGTTACACTAACATGATATAAAACCACTATTTAATTCTTTACTTTCAGTACACAACTGTAATTTTAGATCAATTAATATTACTTTGTAGCACAACACAAGTGTTAAGTCACTTAGGTGCTTTCTGTGCACAATCTGTACCCTGTCCCTTATATATTCTATCAACTTTCATACTTGTTTGTTTTATTATTCTTTATTATTATGTTATTAACCCAATTTATCTTTGTATCATACTTGGTATATATATATATATATATATATATATATATTTTCTTATTCTGTATCACTTTTATCATTTTGTGTACAATAAATAAATAAATAAATATAGATATATATATATATATATATATATATATATATATATATATATATATATTTATTATATCAAGATTTAAAAATACAAAAACAAGAGTAGGAGAAAGTTAATATTCACCATTGGCTTGGAAAAGTTCTCACTCTGCATATAATTGGGAATTCTATCAATGAAAAGTTCTAAATATATAATTCTAAATATAACCCATTTGAAGTAGACAGATTATTTTTACCGTGAATTCTTCGAATTATTCAGGCAGGATTAATCTTGTTTCAAAAGAAATTATGTGTTTCAGTTCCATGAAAAATGTCAATAAACACTCAAAATTGCTTGGTTTGTATTAATACATATCATATAGTAAATGATTTTTCGTAGCATGTAGTTCTGTGTTGTGATGTTTATATTTTTGACCGAAACAAAAAATAACTTTCAATAAATACAATTTGTTCTGGAAAGTTTGCGTCAAATGTTAACTTTTCCAATGAAACATACGAAATAAACAGTTTAAGAGAATTGTTGCCTATTTAGATAAGATAAGATCTTTATTCACCATTATATACATAATCGGTATATGAAAACATGCATAGTAAACACACGGTATCACATATCTTATATAACGAAGGTGAGCACTAAGAAAGGATTTTTTTAAATTCATCCTCTAAGTGGGTTAAATAGGGGGTTAAAAAAATGTATAACCACGAGGACAAAGCCACAGCCATAAGCTAGATGGAACAACACAAAGAAAAACATGGGAAAAACATACCTTTTCCATAAACATATTTTTTGCTGATCTAGAATTATACAAAAGAATCAAAACAAAAGTATCCTCTATCAAATGTTCACAAAATCGAATTGTAACACTTACAAGTAACAAAATCCAAGTACAGCAATGTGTGAAATATACATCTCGACAAAAAACAACCGAAGGAAACATGTAATGAAAAAAGGAAACAAATCGATCTAAGAAAGATATGACTAAACTGGTGGATGGGGAGATGAATGTAACTAGAAAACAAAATCCTATTAAATGAATAATAAACAGTGGGACTATGGGGCTGCACAAGTAAATCAAGCATTGCCTTAATTCAAAGAAAACTCTATGAACCAACCGAACGTTAAATAATGATTTTCTTATAAAAAATTCGAGAAAAAATCTACAAAAGAAATAAGAGCACCATCAAAAATAGAGCTTTATGGCAATTACCTCCTCCAATATCTGATACAAGAGGCATCACCAAAGAATGGTAATAAATCTGGAGAACTCAATAATGAATATTTTATTCTGTTTTCACCATGCCATTAAGTAGGGGCTAAACTATTGCGATATCTCAATGAAATTTGGCAATTTGAAAATTACAATTTTAGTGATCAGATAATTTGAATGAGTTAGCGAAATTCTAGGCTTAGAAATAGTATTTTTATCTAAAAACGATTTTCGAATATATTGCATCTAATTTGAATGACATTTCCCAGTTTTCCCATTTGAGGCTACCCCCATTATTATCTACTTCTAAGGTATTTCAATCTTGCGCAATAGCCCACTTTGAAATCAACTTTCATTCAGTTATGGCAAATTGGCCGTCATAGAGAAATACACGATATTGAAGATGCTTACGTCATGCCTTTTTTTATCATTTATTTAACGTCGGCCTGATTCTGCAACTAGGCTTAATACCGACGCCGGTGAGCACACACACTTCCCCCAACTGGAAATTTTGCTGAATCCTCTGGTGTTTCCAACCAGAGGTAGGGTTTTTTAATGAGCTCAACATCTATGAACTCGGGACCGACATCTTAACGTACTCTCCGAAAAAGGCATATCTATCGTCATATCTCGTGCTCATTGATGACACCTGCAGCTGTGAATATGCTACTATGCTGCAATTGTGCGGGGCTTAATAACGCGAACTTTCCTGGGCAGGCAGTGGTCACCAATTCAAGTACTGAACGTGCCCAGCATTAAAACTGTTTAAAATTATATAAATATAACA
Organism: Gonioctena quinquepunctata; assembly: GCA_018342105.1. NCBI lineage: Eukaryota > Metazoa > Arthropoda > Insecta > Coleoptera > Chrysomelidae > Gonioctena > Gonioctena quinquepunctata. The sequence continues at coordinate 163,221 of JAFIRS010002630.1, read as the reverse complement.
GTCTACTCCATGTGGCATGATTAGTGAAACTGATAGGTTAGAAATAATTCCCGCAATTTTATTTAAGCCAACGACACCTGACGGGTGTCACTTGGAAATTATTACAGTGGTACCAAATGTTGGATTAGTACCAATGTTGTTACCAGGTTGCGGTACTATTATTTGATATTGCATTATTACAACGATTTGAATTGATATCTAAAGACAATGAATAAGAGTAGATCTCACTCAAATGGTTAATATCTGGGTTTTTTTTAATTGATGCAATTGTTTTCTTGGGAAATGAAAGCCATTTCTAAGACTGTTTTCTTTGTTGTATGTGACTCTGTCGCTAGTAGCACTTTCACGGAATCGTAATTCATCTGGTGGTCAAATTTATTCACATGTTCTGCCAGAGGACATCTTGCAGTCGCAGTCTTCCGTTTGATAATGATCTTTGCGTTTGACCAATATAATGTTTATTACTATAAATTACATTTGACATTGAAATTCATGGAGTTTTATCTTTATTTTTAGAATGAATTGATCTCATTGTAGAACTGTTTTATGTCCTATTTTAAATTTATCCGGGTTGTGGAATAATCTGGAGAGTTTAGGAGTGATCTCTCTTATATATGGTAATGAAGTGAAAAAAGGTTGAGTAGGGGTAGTTGTTCTCAGTTTCAATTGTGAACTGGATGTGAGGATCGTAGCTATTGAAGGCATTGAGAATCTCATCCACACCATCATTCGGTAATGCTAATATATCATCAAAATATTTTTTTTGGTGAAGTTAAAATTGAAAGATGAAACTGGAATAACATTGTCTAACAAAGCATCCATTTTGGCAGCGTACGTCATAGTATTGTAGCTCATAATTGGTTAATACAGTGTGAACTTTATTCTTATCATCAATATATGTGTTAACTGTCAATGTTGTCACTTTGTGACTGCAAATGCTCCGCCTATGGTGAGAGACATAGAAACCTTAAAGAGTTTACTTTTTCATTGCTGCTTATATATATATATATATAAATATGTGTTAGTTACTCTTTATATTCTGTAATATTCCAAATAATAGCACTCAATATATATATATATATATATATATATATATATATATATATATATATATGTATATATATATATATATATGTATATATATATATATATAATTCATGTGAGGGTAAATAAAAAGTAATTATTTTATTTATTCAAAAAATATCAAAGTGAAGATATTTATCCCTTTTATATGTACTGCTTTTCAAAACTAGCCATAAAAGGAAAGAGGAAAATCATACTGATGAGAACTTCACATTTCAGAATTAAATTTTGTAAATATTTTCTCTTAGTAATAATAACATCATATACAAATGAATCACAGTGTCAGCACTACAACTTATTAATAGAAACTTATTTACAAAATATGCGATGAATATAATATCGAAGTTTACTGGAAAGTTCCAATTTTTAAATTACAATTAATTGTCTAGCAAATCATATTTTCACCTCCAAATCAGAAATAATTCCTCACAATAGTACTGAATAACTACAGAAATATAGTCAGTACAGTAAAATAATTTTTTGAACATTTCATTGGAGAGACTATATATACACACACTGATATATATGGCTTTTAGGAATGATCTTGTTACAGAAAGATAAGTGATTATTTGTGATCAAATATCAGCATTATAACACAATTACAATAAGACGAAATGAAATGACTCACCTGTCTCTTGCAGAACACCAGATAAATTGGTTCGAGAGGTATCTTTGTGGCTTTCATCAGTTGATTGTTCACTTATATTGTCTTCATCTAAATTTGTCTCATTTTCACTGTCTGAACCACTACAATCACTAAAATAAATAATTCTATTGAAATACTCAATTACTTATCATGGTTGAAATATTTCATTTACTTTTCAATGTCAATGATTTCTAGTTTCATTTTTATTATTATAGTATTCACTGAAACATTAAACAACTGGAATTAGATAAAAGTGTATTTATTTACTGTGAATCTGGAACATGTGTTGTTCTGAGAGTATGCAAGGTTCGGCTGCCAAATGTTAAATGGAACACCTAAGTATTTGATTGTTTAATCAAGTGTAAGAGGTATATCCTAATTTTAAAACATTCCTCAAAAACTATTCTGAAGTCTGCCAAAATATAAAATGTTTGCATACTGAGTAAGCTTTCTCAAAATAAAACAGAAATTACTACATTATGCAGAGAGTGATTTGATGAATGGAGGTGTGAAGAAATGACATGAAATATTACCCATAGCTCACAACAGAATGAGTCACTAAATGATATATTACTTGTTGAAAAAATATATTTTTATTTCTACTAATGAACAACATAGATTGAGCAGGGTATTCTGCACTTGATAGACTATTATAATCAAGGGTGAATTCAAGTGGAGGATGATGGGCATTAACCCTTGCCAAGAATAGAATTTAAATATTTTTTCCATAGTGATCTTGAAATATATTCAACACATTCAGAATTTTCAAATATCACCGAGATAGGGTAGTTGTGAGTCAAAAAACTGGGCAGTGTTGAAAAATACATAAAAATTACAAAAAAATTTAGAAATATGAAATAGGGATTGTTAGTTTCCTCAAACTATTTCTCACATCTCCCTTTAATGAAGGAGTAAGAGAGATGTTTCAACCTTTTTGTACTTTATATTTACACACATTACACACAAAATTTTTGAATATGCCCCTAATCATACTGTTATGAAAATGAATACTGCGCCACTGCCTGTAATCGCATGCCGCCGATGAGATATTGGAATTTCCCATGTAAAGAAACCCCAAGCAAGAAGAAGCACCACAGAAAGTTTGAGGTCCTTCTCGAAGCGTTCATGACCTTTCTAGTATATTGTGCCGTGTCACGCGAGCAACAAGACAATTATTTGATCTTATGTGATTCATATAGTGTCGTGTGAAATATTTTAGTTGTGAAAGATTTATTTAGTTGTCAGAGTACATTATTGTGTTGTCTTTAGTGAAGTGTAATAAACTTTAACATCATATAACCATTTGCAATTTTGAATAGGAATATTATTTTGTATTTGCATTCTATTGAAGAATCAGAATTCCATTTACTAAACATTTCCATACTTATCCCCAAAATTTAAAAATTCATTTTGTCACTTTTTTATATATCAAAATAGAAACTCAAAATTAAATAACACATTCCCTGTGTTTGTTACAGGTCTCAAATTTTGCATTATTAGACCATTTCAATTACAGGGTGCCTGGAATTAAAGAAACTTATTAATTATGAATAATTCTTAAAATCAAGAAGAAACTTATTATTTTCATTTGTCAAAGTGACTACTAAAAATAATCTCAAAATCACAAAAGTTGAAATCTGGTATTGAAACAAATAAAATCTAATATCACAGGATTTCAACACGATTTAGACTACTTAACGGCGGGGTTGGTTGCTTTTGGCCGTTGCTCGCACCCAACATTAAATTTACTCCTGTTCCCCAGTTCATCACTGGAGATTTGGCAACCAACATCGTGGAAGTGCCAACTGAAACAGGCAAGAGGCAGATTGTTATGGTTTCGGCCTACTTCTCAGATGGTGTCAAAGAGGAAACAGGCATTTGATTCTGTGCTGCGACGCGAACGCAGTTGGAAGGACCAACATATATCCATCGATTCAGCTGAGGAACTAGATACAGCCTCCAAGCAGCTTCAAAATGCTATAATGAAAGCATTTGAAATCAGATGCCCAGAAAAACAAAAAGCAGTCAATAGAGACGTGGCTTGGTGGAAGAGCTATCCAAACTTAGGAAATTCTTCAATAGAGCTAAAAGTCTGGGACACTGGGAAGACCACAAAGCGGCTCTTACTGAGTACAACAAGGAACTCAGAAAATCCAAAAATATTCTTTCCGAGGCTACAGCGGAAACCTGGACGTGCCGCGCAGAGTTTTTGCAAGACATGGGGTTTGAAGCCGAAAATGATATACTAGTTATATCAAACAATTATTAAACCCATGGTCACCTATGCATCATTAGTATGGTGGCCAAAAACCCAACAGCACTCGGCACAAATCAAGCTGCAGAAAGTGCAGTGGTTAGCCTGTCTGGGAATCACAGAGGCAATATTCACGTGCCCCACTGCAGCACTAGAGGTAATGCTCAATCTTCCGCCACTGCTCTTGTGTGTAATGAAAGAAGCGGCAAAAGTGCCTTCAGTCTGCAGTAGGCATCAAACTTGAAGGCTGGAAATCTGATTGGACATCTGAAGATTCTGGAAAATATTCCCCTAGAATCCAGGTACAAGCCATCAGATATGATGCCAGCTAGGCAGGACTTTGAAGTGAATTATGAAGTGGTTATAAACAACCACCATATATTCACAACAAACGGGCCTCAAGAAGAAAGGAATCAGTATGGTATACTGATGGTTTCAAAATGGACGAAAGGGCTGGAGTGGGAGTAACGGGTCCTAATTTTAGGCTCTCAAAATCCCTAGGCAAAGCCCCAACAATTTTTCAAGCAGAAACCCATGCTGTAGAAATTTGCGCCCAAGAATGCATTGAAAGAGGCTTCAGGGGGGCAGAGATCTGTATCCTATCAGACAGTCCAGCTGCACTAAAAGCTCTAAAGTCACACACTTGTGAGTCTAGACTGACTTGGGACTGCAAACTCTCCCTAAGACAGGCTACGAACAATCAGGTTACTCTGATGTGGGTGCCAGGTCACAAGGGAATCAAAGGCAATGAAGAAGCGGATGGTCTTTCCAAAGCCCATATCAACGAAGAGTTTCGCGCTGGGAAGCTGACCAAATTAAAACCCACTGGAACAAGGTTCTAGGGCAAAGACAAGCGAAAAGATTTCTGAGCCCATCGCCAAAGAAAGCTGAACAGCTTCTCGAGTTAGACAATAAAGACTTGAAACTGGTAACGAGACTGCTCACTGGATGTCGTCCTCTGAGGTATCACCTCAAAAAAATGGATAGATCAGACAGTGAACTGTGCCGTTACTGCGAGAACTTCGCTGAAACTGCAGAACACCTGCTTTGCGACTACCAAGCGCTGTTCTGCAAAAGGCTTAAGTTCCTCGAAGGGGTTTCACTAACGCCCTCAAACATCAGGGGAACTTAGCTCCCAGGAAACTGATACGCTTCGCAAGGAGTTTCAAAATCCCGGGTCTTGAATAGATGAAGGGTTATGTTCAAAAGACCTTATAGGTCGAGGTACGGAGAGGCTGAAGAGCTATATCGACCCCCCTACAATCTAGACTACTTAAAAATTGATGAAGATGGGGTATTTCTCAGTACTGATTCACCCTATCAGAGAATATTGCAATGGATTGGTGATACCAACACGATGGAGCACTTGCTCCCGATCATCATAGAACACAATGATTTTAAAATTATTTGTCAATTAATGGTTCTAAAGGAACAGATCCACTCATTGGCAAACAAGTTTGTCTGATCTCTACGTCACTATTTCGTTAAATATCAAAATTCGTGATTACTTACAGAGACTAAACATACAATTTATAGCAAAGGCAATCCAAACATAAATGACTTACAGGGCCATTTGAAAAAAGTTTTGTCTACCCACTACCACTGAATGGGAAAAGTAATGCTTGAAAAAGTAAATTTTTAATGGACTTTTTGCATTATTTCCTGAATAGTATAAACCCAAATAAATCTTTATTGAGAAGACATGGAAAATGTCATAAGATATGCAGTTTTATATTAGAAAAATTATAACTTTAGGTCACTCTCTTGTATGACTCCTGTAGCTTAGTTCTATTTTCAGAATATGGCTTCATGCCTCTACATTAAATCTGAACTCATTCATATTATATAATGGGCATGGGTTTCCCTCAATGTTGAGTACATAACAGAAATGCACTATTTTTTCAGTTTGTTCTATTAATTACTAAGTTGAATTGGCAGGTTAAAAGTACAAATTTTTTTCAGTTTTTTTAAATTTTTTCATTTAATTTTTGTGTTTGCATTTAGGCATCAGAAACCAGCATAATTTTTTTTATCTAGTTAACCCCTAAAATCCTTTTTTTGTAATCAAACTCGGATTATGCTATTTTAAAGTCAAATGATGTACCAACGGTTACCTAAAGGTAAGAACATTAGTTTCTAATTTTGGTATGAAACCCTAAATTCAATAAACAACACATTTCATTTTTAACAATAATCCAATGATCTGGAAGAATTACCTGTTCACTAATGGGCCCGTTACATGCCAGGGTACCTGGGACTGGTTCATTGAGAATTAAAAATAAAATTATATATGAAAAAATAATTAAGCAAAGGGAGTTTTAGTTAACAGTGTCTTATACAATACCTTTTTTCATCTCTTTAATAGGGTCAATGAAGAGCGCCTACCTTGCCACTTCAACTTCCTTTGTCTATTTCCACTTGTTCAGTAAAAAACGACTCACATCAATTTATTCATGTACATGACAATTGACAGTTTCATTTGAATCTAATGATCAGAATAGAACATTCTGAGATACAACAAATTATTGTGTCTCAATTGCCTTTTAATAAAATAAGTGGGTTAATCATATCAGTAACCTCATTGTTATTGTTGGCAAAACTGCTTTTGTAATTGACTCATTTTATTGTTCATACTGTTATGAGGAACCATAAACTTGAAAATTAGTAATATATATCTTTGTGAAAAATATTAAAAGGATTTTCCGAAAATGTTCCTTGTCTTCATCAAGTTTCAATAGAAGAATGCTTAAATTGGATAATTCTTAATAGATTACTAAACCTTAGCATTGGTTAATGGAGAGAATGGTTTCCTTTTTTTAAAACTCAAACCCTTTGTACAAACACAATATGGCACTCGTAGGTGAGACAAATAGTCATTCATCTAAAATTGTAACCATGTCGCACTCGTAGTTGAGGAAACATAACCAAATCTCTAAAAATGTAATCGTGATTGATGTATGCTTGAAGAAAATATTGAACATTTATTAATCAGAAAGACTAAACTTATGGCCTGACAAACAAAATATATTGCTGGCAGTGTTACCTACATTGTTGAAAAAGAATATCCTATAAGTACTGCTTTTTAGTGCGGCACTACATACAACATACAATCCCATTATGCAAATTTAGTAATAGAGAATCAGCGTGAAAATGTTAAGGAGGATATAATAAAATGCTGGAATGAGGAAATTGAAATTCCTCCAGAATTCAAATTTCATTTGCGTGAACCTTTCAGACTGCTTTGAATTGCTTTATTGACGGTAATGCATGATTCAAAAACAAGTTAACACCACCCTGTATACACTCTACTTCTGTGCGAGGCTATGGATACGGCTCGTATATTATGAGACACCCAACAAAAAATGTAATACCATTCAATGCACTACCTCAGGTAACCAAAAATTTATAAAAAATCTTCGAAGCTGAAAAAATACATAATTTATGACAATGCAATAAAGTTTAATATAGTAAGTAGTAGTGTTTTCCCTAAACCTACGGTTATATACCCCCAATACAATATTACCTCCTATAATCAAAAATTGTTGAACTCCATAATAGGAAACCTAAATATTGAAACAGTTATCTACACTGATGGAAGTGGGTGGTGCCTTTGCAATTCCAGACAAAGAAATAATATTTAGAGGTGGTATGCCATTGATATGCAGTATTTTTAGTGCTGAAGCGTATGCTATTAAAAAGGCATCTATTATTATCTCAGATTCAAAATCTGGGAGGTATAAGGCACATTGCAAATAACATATACAAAAACTTCCATGTTTGTAGGATAGGAAATTTACTCCACAAGCTATAGCGTAGAAATTGTAAAGTCATATTCATCAGGGCCGAGGGCCACAGTGGTATCTCTGGAAATGAAATAGTAGACGAGGAAGCTAAAGAAGCATGAACTTGTACCAATTTTAATAACATTCCCTGTTACTCTGATCTTTTTTGGATATACAAACAAAATATGGAAGGGAAAGTGGTCAGAAATAGCTGGTAAAACCACTAACTCCATCCATTAGGAACTTCCCAAAGAAGTACCCCATATATTTCTTTACGAGGTCCCTAAAAAGTACTCAACTTTCATCACAACACTCGAAATCAATCTTGGATGCTTTTCGGCCCACTTGCACAAAATTGGGATTCTTGAATCACCCTTTGTCAATATGATAATGAAATTGCTGATCGATCAATCTTTTTCAAATGCAAAGGAATCACCGGAATAGATGATTTCATTCACAAACTTACACAACTGAACTTGCAATTTCCCACTAGTATTCAAATTTTACAATCAGCAGAGAATAAAATCTATTAGTATCTAAGTAGTTCATAATGATATGTCCTTAAAATGAATGCAAGGTGTGTGGCTAAAGGATACAATCCAAGGCAAAAAAAACATTGTAAAATCGAAATTTTAAAAATAAAAACATTATTTTTGGCATATGGGTGATTCTAAAAAAGTTGGGCAACTTGATGTCATCATTCAATCAAGCAAGCATTTTATTATTTTTTGCAAATATTTCATTAAATTTCAAAAAATCCATGCTCCTTTTACCTGCTCACCCAATTTCGATGTATATTTTTGAAAGCAAGTTTGTAAAATAAGACAATAAATGTTCAGAACATCAATACCTTGGCGTGTCACAACTCCCGAATCCCATAATTAAGTTATTGTATGTTGAAATATTGTAAATCTCACTATTTCACTACAAACTATGAAACATTTATTATGTATTTTACATATTTCATCATAAAATCGAATAACAGCAATTGAAATAAAAAATTATAAACTCTGTTTTCACTTTTATTCGTCAGTCCTGTGTGCAATTTTAAAATTTTAAATTCTCGCCAATCATCGAAAATAAAACGTCAAGTCCTTATTCAGTTCTGAGTATTGGTAGTGAAGTTAGCTACAAAGCGCTCCTTTTGTATGACAGCCATTTTGAACACAGTGCAAGTGGCGTGGTTATCATGTACGCACGTTTAATAATAATAAGTATTGATTCATAAAAATGTGTGCCACTATTCGATTTTAAGATATTTGCTGTGTCAAAGTTGCAATAATTCTTGTATTTTCCAATAAATGGTGTATTTAATCAGTACCTTGCTAACCTTGTCAGTTCCCTGGCATTCAAATTTTGAAAAATCACATATCTCAGAAACTGTTTGAAAAAGTGACTGGCCCTGTCTGGAACAGTATATTTATTAAATTACCTATGTCTTCATAATAAAATACTATTTAATTTTCACCTAAAACTATAGAAACGAAATGAGTTCAAAAGTTGCCCAACTTTTGTAGAATCAACCATATATCTTTGTGCATACTTGACATCTTTTCCTCATAATATTCTATGGTTTCCTTTATATTAAAAAGTAATCACAAATAAAGTACAGGAAAAATGCGTGAAGCGCAAGTTATCTACCAGAATATTTATTGTAGAAAAAAATTTGCATTTATAATCATCATCATCTGAACACTATGGATGAACATTTGCATAAGCCCTACTTTTTTATACAAAGTAGACTAATCCAACACATGAATGAAAACTAATGCTAAGAAAGTATTGCCAAATTTAAATTTACCAAATGGTTGTAAACATAGCCTATTTGCAACTGTTTTGATAAAAAGACCTAGAAATGTTCTTGTGGAGCTAATTTCAAAAAAACAAAAATACTTCTAAAATATATTATGGGAAATCGTCTCCCATATTCCGAAGCGAAAATATTAAGTGTTAACTTTTTGTATTGTATAACCGATAATAATAAGAACCAGTAATTTCATGTGTAGCTAAATTTGTCTGTGGTGGTCCCTAACTGAAGCAAAGAACAACGTGCCAGTACATTGGGTGGCAGCAAGGTCTGCTAAAATGATGATTTGGCACACAAAATTTCAAATGCATGTATCCTAAAAAAAAAACAAGTTGCATACTGTAAGAGCTGTTCTGGCTTCCCCTCCTTTTGAATCTACAAAGTGCCATTGTACTTGTAGTCGAAGTGCATTTGGAGTCATATTTCACGATTTATTCAGACAACTTGGTAACAAAAAACTGATACTGATACCAACATTGGCAGATCAATTAAATAAATGTAATCGTCTTCATCAAATAAATTATCTCCAATTATCTCTATTCTATATTCGATTGTTGACACATATGGGAAGGGTTAAAATGTTCAATGTTGCATTAATTATATTATTGTTAAAATACCTGTAAAATGATTGGTTTTCTTCAAATGTAATATTAAAAGTAAACTGTTGCACTTATTGAATTGAAGTCATGTTCTATCTACACCATAAAATCTGCATGGAAAATTTTACACAATAAAATATTTTTATGTAATTAATGCAAATTGTTTAATTTTTCGCAAAGCGCTTTCAATCTAAAAGGTCATCTTCAGTGCTAGCCTGAAAAGTAATTGGATAAGTGAAACTTGGTTACATTTTCTGTGAACTTTTTTTATTCAAAACCTTTAGGTAACACAAGAATAATCCACAAAATATCAAATATATATATATATATATATATATATATATATATATATATATATAGTTAAGAGGTTTAAATTAAAATGAAACAAAAGGTCTTATTTTACACAGTAGCCAAGTTTCGAGTATAACCTTATATATAAGAATTTTTGTTTTATTTTCATTTATCCCTTTTAACTTTGATATATATACAATTTTAACCTGTTATACAATGTGAATGACGGTATTTTATGGATTTTTTTCTTGTGCTAACCTGACCGGTAAGAGTTAACTGAATATTTCGAACTTAAAAGTTCACAAAAAATTAAACCAAGTTCACTTATTCACTTTTTTTTTAGGGTGGAGGAAATCCTTTATGGACACCTCGAGGTAGTGTGGGAGTCCCCGAGTCAGATTTACCTACTAAAACCTCCATCCCGCAGGCTCGTCTAGCCGTGGCCTCTGATGACACTTGAACCTTTTGGCCCATTGTGCTAGGTGGGGTAGTTATAATTGAATTGCCGTAAGAATTTTTTAACCCCGAGATTATCTCTTCATCTTATCCTGCCTGATAAGACCACATACAGGTCTGGGAGATCTCAGTTGATCTGCTAGATGTACAAAAGACCTTACAGGCTGAAGAGCCATATCGACCTCCCTACAATATGTCCCCCTGCACTTGTCCCATGTCATATCCATGGTTCCCGATTAAGGGCCCCTTCGAGGTCTCTCCTAGCAACTGCAAGTACTGCCGTGGCTACCTTACAGTGCTGGAGGTTCATCTGGACTGCTCCTATCGTTTGTTCAGCACCCTGAAGAGTCCCCTTCCGATCCCGTAGAACGCTTGGAATCACATCCTTTCCAGTGCCCTGAAAAAAACCGAGAAGGCCAAGAGTTGTCCTCATTCCCTTCCGGTATTTTGACTCAGTGGTCATTTGTTGCCACTAGTGAGTGAGGGGGAAGAGGTTAGTCCAGCCCTGTGGTGCCCCCTGAACAGGGCTAAGACTGACTACTCCGAGATTTCGCCAGAGTGTCTCGGAGCCTCCGTTGCATCACTGTTTGTTTTGAGACCCCGGTGCCATAAAACCGTCGCCAAGGCGCTCACAGCTTGAATTTAGGTCTGTTTGCCAGAGCCTCGTTAGTCAAGTCACGGCCGCCGTTCAGACCACGTGAATGTCCACAAACTGCCCCATTCGCCACACGGCCGCGGCCCCTTCACCCCAAATCACATGAAGGTGAGGTTGGACTTTGAGGGGCCTACCCACTTTATTTTTAGGCAAGCACTGAAGATGACCTTCTAAGTCAAAGGAGATCTGCAAAAAATTTAACCATTTGCACGAAATACACAAAAATATTTTATTGGTTCTGCCAAGTGCAGTGCCACTTCCAAAGGTACTGGACTGCGGCAAGCGAACGATTACGCTATTGAATATGCTTGATATATGCGTTAACTTTTGTGTAAGCGCCTGCAGTCCCCACTCCTTTGCATTTTGTCTCCTACATACACGTTTTATGAAATTGTTCACGTTTATTTACATGTTCATTTCATCATGTTATTTTGTTTTGACGATTTATTAGGTGACTGCATTACAAACCAATGAAGTTTCAAACATTCTAATGAATAGCGATGATAGTGCCTTTGAAGGTGACCTTGAAGATTCACTTCCCACAGTGAAAAGGTCAAGAATATATAGTAAACATATGATTTAAATTAAACTACATACTGCTGTCTTTCTCACTAGAATATTATTTTGAAAACAATAAATATGAAGTAAAGTGCATTAATTGTTAGACAGGCTCAATGGTAAGTAGACAGGGAAAACACCTAATGATCCTCAGAAAATTATCAGACCTTTTAATGCCTCAGCATTTTGTCATAAAGTGGCTGTAAGGTTAGGTAAATAATTGGTGTCATTATTAATTTGATTTTGTAAATTGTTTTTTAGCCAAAATGCCTAAAGGTCATTTTGAATAGATGCCAAACATAGCTTGCAAATATAATAAAATTCATGAAAACTTTGAGATTTCTATAAGGCCTTAATATTTTGGTATGCCTGTCATGTCTCCTGTTGGCTTTGCTACCGGTGGCTTCGAGAAAAATAACGCACAGTTCTTTCCGAAGCCCCATGATATACCTTTCAATTAACGAACGAACTCTACTTATCAGATTCTTTTCAAAAGAACACATTTCCATTTCAACATGTGACCCAGTGGTATTAATAATAATAATAATATACTTTATTCAAATTGCTAATATAATATTACATGTGTAGTTCGATTCATCTAAATATATAAAAGAATAACTGACTGACTGACATATCAAGGCACAGTCCAAACTCCTGGGGCTAGGACCTTGAAAATTTGCATATGGGTTTCTTTGACACTGTAGGTGAGCACTAAGGAAGGATTTTTGTAAATTTAACTTAAGGTGTTGAAAAAGGGGATGAAAGTTTGTATCAAAATCCGTCATTTTTGACTAAGGAAGGACTTTTGGAAATTTAACTTAAGGTGGTGAACAAGGGGATGAAAGTTTGTATTAAAATCCGTAATTTTTGAATCATTAAATCTGACTGTCAAAATAATGTTCGAAGCTAGATGGAATCACATAAAGAAAACCAGGAAAAATACAAATTCTACGCGGACGAAGTCGCGGGCACCAGCTGGTTCATATATAATTGAAAGGCAAAGTTCAGCATTACAACTAAGGTTGCATTGCTGTTCTTCCACTCAACCCAGGTAGGGTAGAATTGCATTCACATTAAGAAAATGAAGAACAGAACAGAACAAAATGAAATACTTTCCTTTTACATTTTCTTCTATGGCTACTGGGTAAGAAGTAGATTTTTTGTATTTTTTTCGGAAACTGGGGTTAGATAGAATTCTTAGAAGTACAGGGAAAGAATTAAATAGTTTCCCTATGTTATATGTGTAAGATCTAATGAAGATTGCAGTTTTATGGGAGGGAGGGGTGAGATTTCCTTTGGATCTAATAATTACATTGTGAACATCAATACGAAATTTAATTTTTTTTAGACATTTAGACATATAGCTATTAATTATTTTATGGTACAAAATACCACAATGAAGTGTTCATCTGTTTTTCATGTTGAGCCAGATTGATTGTTTTAATTTATGACTAACAGGGCCTTCTTTTTATGCCATATATAAATCTTGAGCAATAGTTCTGAATTTTTTGGATTCTTTGTTTTGTAGAGTCTGTGATACAATGCAAACTCTAGTGCTTCACTGCGGGAGCTGTATGAATCAGTATTTTGTTTATAAGGCACGAACTCCGAGGCATTGTTTCCCGAATTTATGTGTTCTTTTATCTTGCTGCAATAGTAACGTTTCGATGTGACCTGAGTGCAAGTATTTTGGTTCTCAGAGAAATAAGTTAATACATATATCATTTTATTATCGAATGAGTTTTTTTTTGTCCTGACTGCATATTCCATTTGGAAATGAAGAGAGAGTAAACTCCAAGTATTTTATTTTGGTTACTTTAACTGGATTTTATTATTATATCCATAATCAAATGAAAAAAAAAATTATATATATTTTTGAGTGTATATTCTATTTGGGACTTATGAGGGAGAAAATTTCTAGTATTTTATTTCACTTATTTTGTCTTATTTTTATTAGTATTATTTTCATTATCAAATGTATTTTTTTGTCTTCTCAAGTGTTTATTTCATTTGGAAATCAAGTATTTTATTACAGTTACTTTGGCTTGTTTTTTATTATCGAATTAAAATATTTTTTGGCCCACTCTTCTTCAATCTGTTCATAAACGACATATTCCTCCTTGTTAAAAAATCTAAATATTTGTTGTTTGCGGGCGACTTTAAAATATTTAACAAAATTGATAACGACAACGATGCGATAAATCTGCAAACAGAAATCTTTCTATTCCATGAATGGTATAAGGTTAATGTCATAAATATAAACATCAATAAATGTCACCAGATAACCTTTTCCAAATCAAATTCACCTAAGAAATATCAATATTTTTTGGATGATACTCCTATCGAAACTGTCAATGAAATTCATAACCTGGGCCTTACATTTGATAACAGAATGACATGTTCTTTTAAAATTTATACATGCGATCATCCAAGAAATGTTCAGTTCATACAACTAAAGTTCTATATTGTGCGTTATTTAGATCAATACTTGAATATGCAGTTATTGTATGGACGCCTAACTACAGTTACCAAAAAAAGAATATTGAAGGGATTTTGTAAAAAAAAATGCGTAGTGTTGCTTACAAAATTGGGTTGAATTATGGTTAATATAATTATGCCAAAATCATGGAGTCTTTGAACTTACAGTCTCTATAACAGAAGAATTAATTGAGATATTTGTTTTCTCCATAGAATAATATCTGGAATAATCAACTGTCCCTGCCTATTATCTGAATTTTAACTGAATGTTCAAGTTAGACAAACCAGAACTTCCAAAGTTTTCCACACAACATTATGCCTAACTAACTATGCTCAAAATTCCCCAGCTAACAGGTTGGAAATATGGAAATGAATATAGTGGTCATTTTGACTTGTTTGGCACTTCATTAGCGTCTTTAAAGCAAAAATTGAGAAAGTTACCCTGAACCAAAGCTCAGTGATCTCAATGATGATTTTAAGCTGTACTTTTACTTCAACTCATTTCAACATGTGATATTTTGTCTATCTAACTCATTTTATTTTAATTTATTTTATATTATTTAATTCAGTTTAGCTGTAAGTAGATCAAGTTAAGGATAATGTATGTTATCCTATCATGTAAAAATAGGATTTACCCGGAGGTTAAATAAATAAATTATTGAGTGTATATTTCCTTAGGAAAGAGCGAATTCCAAGTATTTTATTGTTGTGAATTTGGCTTGTTTTTATCATACTTATTTTTGTTATCAAATTGAAATACATTTGTTATATATTCTTGAGTGTATATTTCACATGGAAATTGAGATAGTGAATTCTAAGAAACTTTTATTGATCGGACCTTCACTTATTGACATGACAAACGGTTGTCAGATCCCTAAAAATTTCGTGGAATTTACTGTTTCTTCATTTCCAAATTGGGTATAGTTAGTAACTTTCCACTTATTCTTAGCGAATATAGCAGCCAGTCAACATTATAGTCGCCCCTAGATAATTGTAAGTATGGCTCTGGATAAATATATCGTTTCACTCAACATCCGTATAGGAGACGAAATTGAATAAAAAGCTATCCGCAGTGAAAAGCTTAATTCTGTGTTTAGAATGTCTGGAGTT
The DNA here is from genome assembly GCA_018342105.1 of Gonioctena quinquepunctata. Lineage (NCBI taxonomy): Eukaryota > Metazoa > Arthropoda > Insecta > Coleoptera > Chrysomelidae > Gonioctena > Gonioctena quinquepunctata. The sequence continues at coordinate 147,502 of JAFIRS010002630.1, read as the reverse complement.
ATACAGCAGTTTTAACTTGTTGATAGCTTTTTAATACAGGAAGAAATGTGACTCTCATATATCAAATCAGTATCGATTGTTAGACCTAAAACTTTGGCCTCTTTCAATAATGGAATATTTACAATTGTTGATTTCCATATGAACCAAACGGGATATCATTCATTTGTCAATTTGTCTTCCAAAAAACGTTGCGGTTTTTTTATTCAAAGTATGTTTTAAAAATGTAGAGAATAGAGAATTTCAAGGCCATTATTAATTAGTTTACAACTTTGCTGGAGCTCCTTTGGATCAAAAGTGAACATTAATTGAGTGTCATCAGCATTCATATGAACACTAGAATTCTGTATGTAACATGGAAATGAGGATGTGTATATAAAGAACAGAGATAATATAGATCCCTGCGGAACCCCACTGGTATTATATAATAATTCAGATATATTATAAACTACTCTTTGTTGTCTGTTTTTAAGTAATTTTCCAATAACTTCATCGCTTTTTGGTCAAACCCAATGAATTTAAAGATTTGCAGTGAGTGTGATGTTGTATAGTATAAAAGGCCTTTGAATATTCTTATAACATAAAATTGTACATAGACCTGAATCTGCTGAAAATATGATATTGTCTGTCAAGTTAAGTAGAGAAGTCACACAACCATGTCCAGCCCTAAAACCTGTTGCTGCTTGAGAAAAATGTTAATGAAATTAAGGTGAGTTACTATTTGTTCTTTGATGGCTCAATAATTTTTGACATGACTGGTAGAATGCTTAAAGGTCAGAGTTCATTAACATTTTTTGGGGAAGCAATCTTGGAAAGTAGAATTATACAGAAATGGATTAAATTTGCAGCCATATACGATTTCCAATGTGTTTTGATGTTGGATGTTGTCTATAGTCGACCAGCACAAAATATAATGCAATAAAAAAATATGAGCAATGGAGAATCAATTAGTCAACTGGACCACTGTTTCCCTTCCTGCACTCTTTGCTTGAGCACATTTACGTGCCAGGCAGTCTCGCAGTCTACTAAAAGTACTCACTCGCATTAGTAGTAAGCCGATAACGATTGAAAATAAAAGAAGTTCTTGCGAATTCCAAAATGTTCACGTTTACAAAGGAAGAAAATATGTTTTTTGAAAAAATATGTTTTTTAATCCGTAGAATGAAAATTTTTATTTTATTTTTCACAAGTTAGGTTATGTTTTTTAATTTGTAGAATGTATTTTATTTTAAAAGCCGTTATGGCAAAAAGTGTTGAAAGTTCAACAATCTTCAAGTACTTTTAAACTGTAGCGCCATCGTGTATATGCAATAGTGTACTACTACTGTTTCATTGTTCCATGACCATGATGAATAACGAAGTCAGTCATATGCTGTTTACTCTAGGGTCAACGTTGTTTCATTTCTCCAACAGGTTAAGGGCCCAGAACACGTGGCCGGTGCTGTTGCATATTGCTAGAGTGCAAATTACTGGAAAAATGACAAGTAATATAATCGCGAGTGTTCTCAAACTAAAAGGTCGTGAAAACTACGAAGATTGGTCCAATGCAGTCGAAAATTATCTGATACTAGATGGTCTAAAAGGATGCATAGATGGTAAGGAAGCTGATGGCGTGAAAGTCAGCCAGGCGAAGGCAAAATTAATTTTAACCATTGGTCCTTCTCTTTATTTTCACATTAAAGAGACCACAATGGCGGAAGAGTTATGGAAAAAACTCAAAGGACTATTTGATGATGCAGGCTTCACGAGAAAAATTGGATTATTACAATTGCTTATTTCTTTGAGGCGGGAAAACGACACAATGGCGTCATATGTGAATCAGGTGCTGGAAACTGCTCAAAGATTGAGAGGCACAGGTTTCAAAATCGATGACGAGTGGGTGGGATTACCAGAAAAATACAACCCAATGATAATGACAATCGAACGCTCTGGCATAAAGATCATGACGGACTCCATTAAAACAAAACTGTTGGATATGGAAATTGATGCCGATAACACAGGCAACGCATTTATCGGCAAATTTTCCAAAGGAAGAAGTTGGGCTGGTAACACTGGTGACGTCAGAAAAACTGACAGGGGCTCTGTTGGTAGATGTCATAATCAAAATATCAAATATGATTACACTTCATGTTCAAGTGTAAACAAAAAGAACATTACAAAAAGAATTGTCCCCAAAAATCGTCAAAAGAAAACCAGGAGTTTACAAATGTTTTCTTAGCGCCGAGTTCAATACTCAAGACTGGTATGTTGATTCAGGCGCAAGTGCACACTTGACTCCTAACAGAAAATGGCTCAGTGATGGTAGTGAACAATCGGCAGACATTCAAGAAATTGTGGTTGCGAACAATTTGAAACTTTCTGAAGAGTGTGTAGGCACAGTAAACATTGTGACAATGGTGGAAGACTTTACTTATGACATCAAAGTAAAAGATGTTCTATGTGTACCCCAGTTAACCACCAATTTACTGTCAATTAGTCAACTAATAAAGAATGGTAATAAAGTTATTTTCGATACATTAGGTTGTAAAATTTACAACAAAGAAAATAAGCTGATTGGTGTGGCAGAACTTGTACACAATGTTTACAAACTGAAAACAAAGGTTTCGCTGCAGTGTATGCTACCAAGTACTGATGTGGCTACCGGAGTAACATGGCATCGTAGCTTAGGTCACATAAATAGCACTGACCTTTTGAAAATGAAGCATGGTGTTGTAGAGGGGCTGTCATGTTCTGGGGACATCAAAGTTGACAGGTACAACTGTTTGACATGCAACGAAGGAAAGCAGACAAGGCTACCATTTCTGAAAAGGGGCACAAGAGCAAGTAAGGTATTAGAAATAATTCATGCTGATGTATGTGGGCTCATGAAGGTAAAATCCATTGGCAGAGCCAAGTATTTCTTAGTCTTAGAAGATGACTTCAGCAGAAAGACCTTCTACTTCTTGATATCCAAGGATGAGGTAATTTACCGCTTAATTGAATTTAAAAATATGGCAGAGAATCAAACAGAAATGAAGATTAAAACACTTTGATCAGATAATGGAGGGGAATTTATTAGTGGAAACTTCAAATGTTTTCTAAAGAAACATGGAATATTACACCAAATGACCACTCCCTACACCCCTCAGCAAAACGGTTCTGCTGAACGCATGAATCGAACTCTGGTTGAACGAGCGAAATGTTTATTGTTTGACGCTAACTTGGACACAAAATTCGGGCTGAAGCCGTCAACATGGCTGTATATCTGCGAAACAGAAGTACCACTTCTGGTTTGGACTAGAAGACTCCGATAGAAGTATGGTCAGGTAAAAAACCAAATATTAATTTTCTGAGAATTTTTGGTAATAAGGCCATGGTACATGTTCTAAAAGAATTTGAACAAAAAATCAAAAGAAATGATTTTAGTGAGATATAGTAACACAACCAAAGCATATAGGTTATACGATCCAGACACTAAAAAGGTGGTTATTAGCAGAGATGTTGTAATCATTGAGGAAACAAAGGAGCATGTTCAAGTAGAGGTTTCTGATGATAAAAAAGATGGGAATGAATGTTTTGTTAAATTTTGATTATACCAATTCCAATATGGAGCGATGTTTGTTTATAAAGAATCATAGTGATAGTTCTATCACAATTATTGTACTATATGTGGATGATTTCTTTGTTTTTTCGAACCATCAAGTTGAAACTGAATTTTTGAAAAAACAATTGAACTCTCATTTCAGAGTCAAAGATTTAGGCAGGGCTAGTGAATGCTTGGGGATGCAAATTTTGTAAGATGATGAGAAATGAACTATAAGCCTAAGCCAAGAGAAATATATAGATAAATTGTTAAATCATTTCAATATGACTAATTGTAATCCAGTCAAGACTCCATTAGAAACCAAGTTAAATAGTTGTACAAGTGACAGTAAACATATTGATGTCCCATACCAACAATTGATTGGAAGTTTAATGTACTTGGCAGTGCTGACTAGGCCAGACATTGCTTTCAGCATTAACTATCTTAGTGAATTCAATTCTTGCTACAATGAAACGCATTGGAAATATGCTAAAAGACTCTTACGATACCTCAAAGGTACAAAAGATGTGCGTCTTTATTTTTCAAATAACGATAACGAACTACAAGGTTATATTAATGCCGATTGGGTAAACAGTTCAATAGATAGGAAATCTTATACTGGTTGTTTTTATTTTTTGTGGTTCAGTCATATCATATAATAGTGTTAAGCAAAGAACAGTAGCACTTTCGAGAACCGAGGCAGAATACATGGCGCTGGCAGAAGGCACGAAAGAGGCCGTATATTTGCGTAATCTATTGTATGAGTTAACAGGTGTAATGAATTGTATTTTTCTTTACAATGATAATCAATGTACTTTGAATTTGTCAGTTAATCCAATTTACCATCAGACATCATTATATTAGGGAGGTTGCTAATAATCTGGTGAGGGTTAGGTATTTGTCTACACATCAGATGTTTTTACTAAAAGTTTAGGTTCTGAAAAACATTACTATTGTTTAAAGTTGTTGAGTGGGGGTGTTGAAAGTTCAACAATCTTTAAATACTTTTAAACTGTAGCGCCATCTTGTATATGCAATAGTGTACTACTGCTGTTTCATTGTTCCATGACTATAATGAATAAGAATAAAGAAGTCAGTCGTATGCTGATTACTCTAGGGTCAACGTCGTTTCATTTCTCTAACAAAAAGGAACCACAACACTTATTTTCAGAAGAGAAATTATTTATTGCAGCAAATAATTTCTCGCATGCAATGGAACGTTGGAATCATAGTCTCTTTCCTGATAAGCCAGACACATCCACAGTAAAATTTTCATACTGACTGGACTGAGCCTACGAATCCTAAAAGTGGAGACACGCGCTCTAGCTAGCAAAGAAGTGGGAACAAATGAAGAGTAGTCCAGTTCACTAATTGATTCTCCTCGCGCATATTTGTTATATTTTATGCTGGTAGACACATTGGAAATCGTAAATGACGGCAAATTTTTTCCACATCTGTATTAGCTATTTTCCACCTGCACCTAAATGGTTGATAATAGTAAGTATATACTTTACCTTTCTGTACAATTGGAGCTGGTAGAAAAGCTATTTGCAGGTTTGGATTTATTTTTCTTCAATTTTTTCGAACCTTTGATTTTGGTTTTTAAAGAAATCTTATTTCTATTTGATTTGATGGGTGATGAAATTCTTATTTCATGATGCTTCTCTTTAAGTACATGTTCAGTATCTTCACTACTCCTATCATTTGGTACTGATTCCACCGTACTTATACATTTATCAATTTTAGTGCTAGGATCATAGCTATTATATGCACTCCTCTTGAGCATTTTCAATTTTTGTCTCAAATAATCTATTTCACTACAATATTTCTCCTGAAGATTTGTTGAATCTCGTTTTTTATCAAAATAAGTGCCAGTATCAAAACAAACAGGCCCCTGATTCGATAAATTATGGTACTTAAAATCTACTAGATTACAATACTCTCGACAGTTGGACGTATTCACCTCAGGGGCTCTAATTTTCATATTTTTATAGTCTGCACAGTGATTGTCGAAATTTACTTCACTATGACTGAAGTTCAATTGCTCTTGTATATTTTTAACGGGACTTTTTGTATAAAGGCAGCTGGTTTTCAAAGGGCTTCTTGAATCGGGCTTTCTCCCACATTTTAAACCATCTACTTTGTTCGGACTAATTTTATCAAATGTACCCATTTTATTCTTTACTTGCATACTTCCCAGATTTTCAATGTGGTTATTGAGGTCTACGAATTTCAAGGTATGTTCATAAGATGCAACGCTTTTCAGACAGTCCATAAAATCACCATCACTAGATATTTTTGGAAGACCTGTCATATTATTTGAATTTTGACAATTATTTGATATATAAGAAGTAGGTAGTTCACATAGATTTGATCTTTTTTTCGAATATTCACATTTCATATCTTTTTCCTGCCACTGTCCTCTACTCTCATATTCAAATTCCATATTTTCATATTCCTGGCTAAGGTTGTATTTTTTTGGTGTATGTGTTTTCATTTCCTTACTTTTCCTTCTACATAGCTCGTTTGTTTCACTTCTGGATCGTCTTCTTGCTGGATTTCCTTCACACATTGAACACCATGATGAATAGGAATATTTGCAAAAACTCCCTTCATGCTTATAGAGATCATAATTATAATCCTCCATTTCGATGCCTCAATCAGTACAAAATCTTTTGAGCCCATGCAACCGATAAATTCATTCGAAAGACGATCCTGAAATGAGAAAACAAAATGTAAATTGTTATTCGCTTTTGGGTTTCAAAATGGTGTACAAATGAAGATGTGGTATTTGGAAGGAGTAGGTCAAAAATGTGTCTAATTACCTATATGATTGATTCAATGAATCATAAATTAAACGAATACTGCATAACTTGCATCCAAATGCAAATTGGTAGTACCCCTTTCATTTGCACATTATTAAACTAAATTAATAACAAACAGGATTTTACAACTTCACGTACGTTTTACCGCGAAGTCTGCAAAACGACGTGAATCACTGTTGCCAAAATTAAAAAATATAATTAAATGTATGTATATCGATCATATACCATGAGGCACAATACACAATATACATGAAGGAAACGTGAAGTTTGGCTTTATGAAATCCTGAAGAGAAACGCATGCGTGAAAAGGAAACACCCACTTTCATCTTCTATGGTTAAGTGCGAATTTACACGATCCAATAAATTGGTCAATTTTGTGACCTTGAATTTTATTGATAGGTGTAAACAGAAAATTGTCGTCAATTTGAACTTGACCAATAAATTGATGAGTTTAGAATCGGTTCTAATTTTTCATCAATATTTAGTGACAATTTGCAGTAACTTTCGGCCATGAATTGGATGCCTGATAGAAATGAGATTTTCAGGTTATATGTTATTATTTACGCGATTTCACATACCCTACCCTAACCGCGAAAAAAATGATAGTACGAAAAAAAAAAAAATTTACGTTGCATTACATTCCCAGTAATGTGCATTGCTGAATATAAAAGGATCTAGGAGATGGTGGATTAGATCTTGGATTGAGAAAAGAGTGAAAGGAAACTTGACATTAGTTCACGAAAAATTCCTGAGTGCAGATCCTAATCAATTCAAACGATATTTAAGAATGGATCAGAGTCAATTCAATAAGCTATTGAATAATATTCGGAACTTTTCCTATAGTTGAACCATTTCTTGTCAGTATGTTGGTATTCCTGAGAAAAAACTGTTGCCAAAATTGACCAATAAATTGTCAGGTGTAAATATAACCCATATTGGTCAATTTTATTGTTCAATTTATTGATCAATTTTATTGGATCGTGTAAATTCACACTTAAAAATATATATGCTTTCAACAGGTGAATTCGAAATGAGTTCCAGAAACCCAATTTTTGACTAATTCGCTAGTTATCGACAGTTCGTTGGAGAATGCCTAATTATTTCCTTATTTTCGTCGACTTTCATTATGCTGTTAGCGATTCGTTTTCATTGGTAAATGTAAGATTTGGTAACGTCGATGTACTCATCCTGTTCCGTGAGAAAAGCTCAAATCGAAGGTCGAGAGGTACGAAATTTACGTACAATTCTTAAAAAGGCGCCGAGGTCATATGACAAGGAATTGAAAATAATTCAAATAGTATGATTAGTTTTTGGTTATTCGACTTTTTTTTTAATTCAAATGGATCTGGGCCACAGATAGGAAGTGTCCATTTTCTTTGATTTTTGGGTTGCCGCTGCATTGACTTCCGACCACAGACTCTTCCAAATAGGCACAGTTGCCAATTGTAGGAATTAGAACATTACTGCCAACATATATAAGGTTAGGTTAAAAAAAATATGAAAAATTAATAATAGGGAACACGCATTTGCCCCTTTTCTAGACTATTTCGATTTGTACATAAAGATTACCATCTAGAAAGATCATCAACAAACTTATGCATCGTTATTTCACTCAGTTCATACTTTTACCGCTAGTTGCTTCGAACTGTCGACTATAATTTCATCTGTCTTCGTTTATATGTTGTACCAATATTTTTATTATCATGGTATTTTCAATTGTTACAAAAACGTCACAGTGATAGTGAATTTAATTTATGTTTGGGTTGTATTGGTGATAGAAAATAAGATCTTAGCGCCAACTATCGGAAGACGAGGAACTGAGAATCACGGATGAGTGTTTTCGAGATTGCACGGGTTTATATATGGAGTTTTGGTTACCGCTTCATCTATGTTCGAACTATTTGTTAAAACTAGCTGTTTCTTCCAGTGAAAAGTGATGTTTCAATTTAAAGACTTGAAAGAACGTTTTGGTAAAGTTATTTGAAGGTATTTTATCTGCGATTAGTTTTTAATGCTTGTTGTTTGTTAAAGTTTGAGGTTATTTTCAAGAGGAAACTTGGTTTGATGGATTCCTTCGATCACCTGATTTCTCAAAATGACGTAAAGTGTGTTTGGGATACCCAGAAACATTCTGCAAGAGAGAAATATAAAGCTGTGCCTCAGAAAGAAATAAAAGACTGAACAACATGAGTTGTATTTCCCCCTGTTCAGCAGAGACTATCACCAGAAAAAAACTCACGTACGGAAACTAGAAATCCAAGAGCATGGAAATATTCGACGTTAATTGGCAGAATGAAGTCGGATCCTCAATTAATCGCAAATTATGGCTCATTCAAAAGCACGTGAAATATTTGTAAACAAGATTTGCCTGTGATTCTCGAGTTCTTAAGGAGGCCGGTATGGGGCGTATCGCTTATTTTCTATCGCCAATTGTATATCATTATCAATCTTTGCTATAACCCCTTCAGTTGTATATTCAAAATAACCTTCATGAAGGTCAAGAAGCGAATCAATAGAGAATTTTTTTTTCTGCTTTATTTAACGTCGGCCTATTTCTGCTACCAAGGCTAAACACCGACGCCGGTGAGCCCACTCCTCCCAACCGGAAATTTTGCCGAATCCTCTGTTGTTTCAGAGGTAGGGTTCTTTAACGAGCTCAACATCTATGGACTCAGGACCGCCATCTTAACGTTGCCTCCGAAGGACGGCATACCTATCGTCTTATCTCGTGCTCATTGATAAGACGCCTGCAGCTGCGAATACGCTACTACGCTACAGTTGTTAGGACATTCAACGCGGAGCTTCCTTGTCCGGTGGTCACCCATTCAAGTACAAACCACGCCCAACGATGCTTGGCTTCAGATATCGATAAGACTCTCTCGTCCGTTCTATAGTTCTTTTAATAAGGTTTTTTATTTTGACATATACGCATGCGCATTGTGTCCGAATTAGACGATATCCTCAATCTTAAATTCAGGCATCCCTTACTTTTTTTGAAGAAAGGCCAAGAATCTTTAATTAAGAGTGAGAGTTCCTTTATTTTGACGGATTTGTTTTTTTTTCTGTCATATATCTGTCGCTAGTTGAAAATCTAAAGTTTGTTAAGCACTGCTCTTCTATATATTTTCAGAATCAAATAAAGCAGGGGGTTCAGCGTCCGACTCAGGAGCGAAAGGTCCTGGGTTCGATTCACAGCCATGGCAGAGATTTTTAATTTAAATATTAAGAATTTAAATTATAAATTTCGTAGCTGGGCTGAGGATGTCCTTCGACGATTGGCTGTTGCGTTCAAATTAACAGTACTGCTCCTAGGTGACGTATGGAGTTAGTAACAAGGCCTACCCAGAACACTGATTGAATGATACATTCTATGTTGTGATTTTCCTGAAATAAATTAATATGTGATGCAGTATTGCTTAGAGCAAGACAACCTGCATCTCAACATACAAAAACCCTTTGTCTACGCCGGTTAGAGGCCGGATGGTGGATGGATTATCCCGCAAGGAGCAGATGCTGGACATATGCCTACGGACGAAACCAGAGAGAGAGAGAGAGAGAGATAACCTAAAATAATGAAAATAAAATAGTTGTTAAGTTATTATTGTCTTGAATCCACCTCAAAGTGAGAACTAGTCTCGTTGAAGGCTCTTGTACCACATGTAATCTCTCAACTGCATGAGATACTCATATTGATGTCTTTTTACCCTAAAGAAATTTTTGTAACTATGGGTATCATACAACTGCATTTCTACCATCAGGTTTGCTGCAAAAACCTTGACCTATTACTCATTATTTTACGGTAATAATATAAAACTGCTAATTGAATTATATGTCGCATTCAAAAGTTTAAGCTTTAAGTCAACTACATTTGAAGAAAAAATTACAGATTTCATATGAACAGGGCGCGCTTAATATTTAAGCTTCCCGCGGAAAGCGAAAGCTTGCATATGAATTCACCTTTCAGACTTAGGTTGTCCCACAGAAATATAACATCTAAGCAGCGTTGCCGTTTTGTGTATAATTATCCGAATTATGAATAATTTGAATGTCTGCGGATAATTTTGTGGATAATTCGATTTTTTATCCATTTACGTATAATTAGAGACTATTCTAACAATTTGAAAAATATGGATTCGGGAACGATTAGAGATTTTCAACTAGGGGACAGTTTATCAACCGCCACTTGAAAAATTGAAGTGAAACCAACCAATCGTGTCATTATATTACAAGTAGATTTTTGAAGTTTGGCCATTGGCATTACTGTACATCACTGCGGGCAGGTAGTAGGTACTGGTTGTCAACAGCGAACAAAATTTGTAGTTGACAGAATGACATTTGTATTTGAAATGAGAAATGAGAGTTGAATCTTGAATCAGTTTATAGTATTGGAAATGGTATATTTCCAAACCTTGAAATAGTGATAAATCTGTTGATGATTTTACCATTTTCCAATGTTTCAGTAGAAAGAGTTTTCAGCATTGTTGACGAAAACAAATCAAAGAAACAGACTGGAAACTAATACCCTCAAATCAATATTTTTCACCAAATAAGGTGTTTCAGATAATTATGGTTGTTTGAAATTCGAGCCATGTTCAACAGTGTTGAGAACAAATTATACCTAGTCAAATTATTTGAATACATTATACCTTTCAGAGTTCGTATTTATTTTTTTCCTTTATAGAAGACCTATTTCTGTTTGTTATTTCAGTTTATTTATTAATATATTCTATGAAATTAATGGATGGTTTGTTTTCAACTTCTTCCTACCTACTTGAGTTATTGAACTTTTCAATATTCAGACAATTCAAGCAAACTTCACAAACACCTCATATAACCTCTCATTTTATTTATAAAGGTGAATTTTGAATTTGAACTTTACCGGGGACAGATGAGTCATCCAATAGAGCAGCTTGTTCGTTGCTACAGATTCGTCTGAAGCGGTTCACTCTACACTTAGATGAGTTCGTTTGTTTTTAGTAGTAATTTGATGATTTTAACTTTTTAATCTCCCATAACGCATTACATATTTTTACCAGTTTTTTCTCTTCAAAATCTGATGATTGACTCTATAGCTATATATTTATTATTATCCAACATCGTACGACCTGTTTATAAACCTTGACATATGCTTAATTATGCTTAGTAATTTAGTTTTTTCCGATTCCCAATATTTTGAACCAATTTCACCTTGATAAGTATGTTTTTTTAGTTTACATTTGTAATGTATAATATCCGTATATTTACAAGTTGAGCTTGGATAATTACGTATAATTTGACTTCGGGTCATGGATAATATGAGAATTCCTGTGTGGCAACACTGCATCTAAGTTATAGTTATGTGGGTAGTTCATTCATAGAGATCACTGGAGGTACTGGAATTGATAGATCTTGATATTTCTACCAGTTGGTGGATTATTTTATAGTGAGGTTATGTTTGTGATCTGAGAACGAGAGCCGGGTTTCCTTTTTTGAGATACGAACAATATATTGTTAGTACAAAGTAATTATATATATATATAACAAGAAATAAATGAAAACAAGTCTCAATTTGAATTACTCAGCAATTCAAAGTAAATTTGGTCGTTGCCGGAGAAATAGTAGCTGGAGTGTAAATATATAAGAAATTCTGATGGTATTAATTTTGTAACTTTCAGAAACACATTCCTTTCAACTCATTTTAAAAACTTGCCCATACATTTTCCGGGGAGCAGTTTTCCGTAAGTTTAGTTACTTTTTCAAAATTTGGCGCCGTCTTGAGCGCAACAAAAATATAGCTGTATGAGTTTTTCTCACCGATCACGGCACCAAAACACAGAGGAGGAAAACGCAGAGGAGAAGGCTAGATAAGACGAACAAAATTAGAAGGAGACGGAATCTTATCTCAATTTTAATGCAACGGGAGAACTGTCAGAATAATGATGCTCCTCTTGACCTTTTAAATATTCAACTGAAGGGGTTATACGATTACTAAGAATTTTTATATTGAATTTTCTCGCATGTCCCCTATAATTTTTGATATAATCAAACAAAACATATATTTTTTAGGTTTTGTTTCTAATAAGAATGTTTTGAACTTATGGTGTAGGGCACTTCAGCTAGACAGGAATATATTAAAAAAATATTCCTACATTTGTTCCAACCATTTTTCACCAAATGACATTGTTCATTCGCCAGGAAGAACTCTTATTAAGGAACATGTTATACCAGTTATGCAAGTTACTAATGATCCTTCTCAACCTGCATACATTGTAGAAAAGGATAATTCCCCGCAATCTGATGGGGATATAGAAACTGGATCAAGATGAAATATGAGTAGATAGGTGCATGATAAGAGTTCTATACTGATAAAAGGTGTTTACATTTTATTTAATAAATCAAACTAGGTAGTAAAGTAGATTCATCTTTGGGCATTGTACTATTTTTTTAAATACATCAAAATTTCAACATTTTTCAGGGTTAACAATTCATTTTCATCTATATCAACCGTTAGGGCACCAGATTTGATGGAATTTGATGATTCCCAAAACTCAGAGCGGTCTAAGAATAGGTATGCAATTTTGTAGAACGTAAATGTTCCAGTATTATAAGACCACTATAAGAAATGTTTTCTTCTGATAAATATTACCTTTGTAATGACACCTTTTTATTTAGTTTTTGCACGCTCCTGACCAGAGGATATGGTAAACAATGCCTTCGATCATCTTTGCCCATACTCTATAGTGAGATAGATGGACCAATACATGTCATATGCCTTCATTTTCGCGCCTGTGCATCAATAGAACGTTGCCAATGAGAGAGAGAGTCCGAGCGACCATCATGCTTCATTTGTTTTGGCTCAACATTTGCTGTTTTTATATTATCAACATTTGAATAATGACGTTTGTTATGGCTCAAGATAGCCAACCTCACAAAATAACAAAATAATCCAGAAAATTCGAAGGAATGAATGATATTCTACATGACACAAGTCAAAAGTTAAGAATTCAACACTGCATACGATTTCGAAAGCGACTTATCAATCAATAGGGAACACGTATGATTTCATTATATTTTTTCTTTGTATCTGTTCGGTCCTCAAAAATTACATTTTGTCAAAATAATTTCTCAAATCCCAAAATTTTGTCGAAATTTTTTCATTTGAAGGTACTCTTAAATAGGGGAGTGCCGCACAAGTTGCCAACTTCAAAAACTTCTGCCTCTCTAATTGTAATAATTTCATCAGGGTTGTGTAGACAATCACAAACTAAATATGCTGGATCATTTATTTTTAGTCCCAAAGTGTTTATATTTTTTAGTTATATTAATAGGGAATTTTGTCTCTGTATCCGAGTGTTGGTGTCTGTCCCAATCTGATTTGTGCTTTCGTGCACTATCGACAGTCATCTGTCAATATTTTTTTCCCGAATATTGTTTGTGCTACCAACTGTTCACATATTTAGACAGAAAATCTCTATGAATGACACATTTGAAACAAGACAAATTCACGATTCTTCAGTTTTCAACATCGAAGGATATAAAACTATATACAACCAGGGAAGTTTCAACCAGAATGATGGTGTCATTGTGTTTATTAAATCCGAATTATACCAATCTCACAATCTCATTGAACTTAATGGTAGCTTTCTCATTAAACTTAAAGCGAAATCTGAAAATACGGTCTATTGTATACACGTATTTTACAGATCCCCCGTAAGTAATGTAGATACCTTTTTGAATGAAATGAACAATATACTGAGTCGAGGACTCTCATTATAATCTGTTTTTAGGAGATATTAACATTGATCTTTTAGTCAAAAGTGATGATTCAAGAAATTACCTAGATTTATTATGTGAATTTGGTTACCGCTCAACAATCAATATACCAACCAGAGTTCAAAAAGACTCAAAAACGTGTATAAATCACATCTTTATTAATGCTAAAAATAATAATTATGATTTACTTTTACCTATTACAGTATGGCTACTACTATAACGGATCATTATACAACTATAATTACAGATAGTAATGAATAAAAAAAAAGAGGACATTATGATAATAAAAAATATTTTGAGATAATTGACAATAATAAGATAGTAGAGTCGATTAAGAATATTGATTGGGACGAATTAATGGAGCAGCAACATGATCTCGATACTACAACAAACGCATTTCTTAAAAAAATACTCGAATCTTTAAAAAAATCCAAAAAATATATCAAAATAAAAACTAGGGAAAGAAAAAGAAAAAAATAGATAACAAAATCTCTGATTAACACCGTTAATAAAAAAAAAGATCTATACCACAAGTGGCAAAACACTCCAAACAACGAGAAATCAAAAAATGATTATAAAATATCGAAAAATGAAGTTGAATATTTGATTAAAGAAGCAAAAACCAAATATTACAAAAAACGTGTGGAAAATGAAAATAATATGTCAAAAAAACTTTGGAACACGGTAAATGAAATAATAAAAACTCCTGAACAGAATGAAATTATTAATATCGAGAACGAATATGGTGATTTGGTGAATGACCCCAAAGAAATGACAAATATCTTTAGTATTTTTTTTGTAAATGTAGGGAAAAACTTGGCATTAAAAATCAACCGAAATCCAAACTATAATGCAAAGAAGAAAATTTCACTAAATTCAATCTTTCTGGAACCAACAAATGAACTTGAAATAATGAACACG
The DNA here is from genome assembly GCA_018342105.1 of Gonioctena quinquepunctata. Classification (NCBI taxonomy): domain Eukaryota; kingdom Metazoa; phylum Arthropoda; class Insecta; order Coleoptera; family Chrysomelidae; genus Gonioctena; species Gonioctena quinquepunctata. The sequence goes on along the minus strand of JAFIRS010002630.1, from coordinate 132,445 downwards.
ATAGCCCAACTAAAAAACAAAAAAGTTCCGGGATACGACGGTCTGAAAGCAGAAACATTGAAAGCTATCTCAACCTATATATGTAAACCACTAGCATACATAATCAACAAATGTTTCGAACTAGGTCAATTTCCGAATGCTTTCAAAATATCAGTGGTGTCACCCATATACAAAAATGGACGAAAACAAAAAGTGACAAACTATAGACCGATATCCCTAATAACATCTCTTAGTAAAGTAGTTGAAAAAATTCTAAAGAGTAGATTAAATACATTCTTGAACAAATATAACCTTCTATCAACATCCCAGTTCGGCTTTCGGGAACATAAATCAACACAAGACGCTATTCACGTTTTAACAAATAATATTTACGAATGCTTAGACAAAAACATTCCATGTTTAGGCGTATTTGTAGATTTAAGTAAAGCTTTCGACACAGTTGACCATACTATCCTTCTAGCCACGCTAGATGATATAGGAATACGAGGTGCAGCAAACGACTTACTCAAAGATTATCTGACAAATAGAAAACAGACAGTACAAATCCGAAATGAGATGAGCTTAGAAGAAATCATTACTTGCGGTGTGCCCCAGGGGACAGTGTTGGGACCGATGTTGTTCACGATATACTTAAATAACTTATTCTTACAAGAAAATTCAGGAAAAATGTTAAGCTTTGCCGATGACACAGTCATTGTTTATAAAGCAAATAATTGGTATGAATTGAAGACAAAAACCGAAAGTGATCTAAATAAATTGAAAGAGTGGTTTGATAGCAGACTTCTCTCAATTAATCTCAGTAAAACTCACTACCTGCCATTCAGCAGTACAGAAATGCTTCTTCCAAATTTTGACTTGACCATTCAACAAAATTTTCATATTAAACCTGTCAAAAAAATTAAATACCTATGTGTTTTCTTGGACCCCCACCTGAGATGGGATCAACATATGATATACCTCACAAAAAAGTGACGCTGTATTCTGTATAGATTTAAACAGGTAAAAACATATCTCGATTTGAAGCAAAAAAAATTGTTTATCAAAGCTTAGTAGAGTCTCACTTGAATTATGGGATTATAGGATGGGGAGGGGTTTCGAGAACCTACTTGAATATCCTTGAAATCTCGCAAAAAAGGTTTCTATGAATGATACTGAATAAAGATTATAGATACCCTAGCGACTCTCTATATGCTGAAACAGAAATGTTAGATATAAGACAGCTTTATTCCATTTAAGTACTCATCGTGCAACACCTGAATAAAACCCAGCTGAATGTACTGACACACTCGTATGCTACCAGACAAAAACATAAATATGTCACCCCATTTATGAAAAAAGCAATAGGCCAAAAAAGCTATCATTATATTGCTCCAAAGCTATACAACTTCCTACCTGACTCTGAAAACTGAAACTTCCTGCCTGCTATTCAAAAAACAGTTAAAAAAATTCGTAAAGGAGATTGAAAGAAAGGAAATTCATAAAATGATTGAATGAATGATTTTTTTTAATATAAAGAAGGAAATATAATACAAAAACAAACAATTATCATGTAATGAAAATGAATATGTACCAAAAATCGAAATAACAAAACTGAAACATCTATATTTTATCATTATTTTACATTTATTTACATCTATTAACATTTAATTACTTTTGCATTATTATTATCATTACTAACATTATTATAATTAATTATAACATTTTATAACTCGTTCTTTGTACATTGATAATATTTATATTGTATATAGTGTTTTATACTACTTGATATAATACTTGTTATATGTTCTACCAAAAAATTCACCCACGCACAGGGCTTGCCCTCAGTGGGATAACAATTTATTCATCCATACTTCTCTGTACTCTATTTATTGTATTGTCATGTTTATGTTCAATGTTATAATTGTATCATCTGACTTTATCTTTAAATCGAAATGATGAATAAATATTATTATTATTATTATTATACTAGAAATGTATAAGCGCATGATTTTCCATACAAGCAAAGTCAAACAATTGCCATGCGAGAGGCAGAACTTTTTTTTAAGTTGGCATTTTGTGCGGCACTCCCCTATTCAAACCCGATTTGAACTTCACTGGAATAACTTCCCTCAAACCCTAGCGTCAATTGTGGTTGTTTCAGGAATTCAGGAATAATGGTTATAGCGAGACCTCCATTTTGAATGATGACGTGTTTATGGCCCAGAATGGCCAACATCAAGAAAATCTCAAAATTAAATAAGAAATTCGATGAAATAAACGATATTATTCTACATAACACAACTTAAAACTCAAGCATTCACCACTACAAACGATTTCAAAAGCGAATCTTAGAATAATTATTAATTTTTCATAAATGTTTTCGACCTTTCCACCTATGTTGGCAGTATTGCCTAACTGTGCCTATCTCGAGTTAAAGGTCCGATGCCAATGAAACGGCAAACCAAACATCAAAGGAAATGGGCACGACGTGTTTCATCGCCACGATGAAAACCAATGTATTTCATCGTAATGCGCTTGCGGGAAAGTACCGTTTTCGAGTGTTGAGTGTACGGACTGGATGGAGTGTAGTGAGTGTACTTGCGTGTATGAACGCGAAAATGCGTGTCGATTGGAGTTTTGAAATAGGGAACACGCATGATTTCATTTGCCTCAGTTCGTTCCTCAAAAAATACATTTTGTAAAAATAATTTCTCAAATCCTAAAATTTTGTCGAAATTTTGAAATGTAAAGGTGCTCATCAATTCGAGTGGTTTCGGATCCCACTATAAAAGGTAAGGTCCCCGTGATCTTAACTCATACAAGTTTTCATTAACTTCTGAGGATTGGTCAAACAACTAAGAAAGCGGTTAAAAACAATTTTACAAAACAATTCAAACTCGATTTGACCTTCACTTGAATAACTTCCCCCAAATACTAGCGCCAATTGTGGTTTCAAGAAAATTGAGAGAATACAACCCAAACATAAATTCAACTACACTTTCAATGTGATATGTTTCAGTAACAATTTAACATACTATGATAATAAAAATATTACTACAATATATAAACGAAGACAGAAGAAATTATAGAGCTTTCTAGGTGGTAATCTTCATCTGCAAATCAAAAATTCCCAGAGAAGGGGCACATGCGTGTTCCCTATTATAAAATTACCTTCATTTGAAATATTTTATTACATGTTTTTTAACGTCAACCATCCTATTACAAACTACGTAATTATTTTTTTACCAGAATAAATATACATATAATTTTCGAATAAATAATAGTCCCATATATAATGATTTTTTTATCGATAATTTGGAAACTATACATTATAGTATATTAAAGTATAAGTGGATAAAAAGGGCTTTAAAACACGCGCGATTTTTCGAGCACGACGGCGCAGCCGGAGTGCTCGAAATAGAGCAAGTGTTTTTAAGACCAGTTATCCACGAATACTTTACGTTATTTTTTTTTATTGGTGCACTTTGAAATCATATATACTGGTATTATTACTACAAATAGTAGAAATAAGAACTAATAATGCAAGAAGATTGAATTCGTGATGTGACATCAGTATACCTTTCGTTGTCATGGAAATGAGAAAAACATTCATTTGCAATTTGTTACCAAAGATCAATATTTGTTGTCACCAGAGCTCAAAAATGAATTATTCTAATATCGATTTTTTGAATAGTGAGGCAGAATCGCGGTTAATACCGCGAAAATCCAGTGATATATATAAAAAAGAATATGAAAAGTTCATCAAATGGATGGAGGAGCACATATAAATGAACGAATTGTGAGTAATATTTTGACGTTACAAGGTACTCCTGTCAGATCAATAATCAAAAATTTGTCATTTAGACTTCACGTTTCTCGATTTGTTGATGTTGTCATGGTTACCTTTAAAAAACGCGCGTTTTTTAAAGTTCGATTTAAACACGCTAAGGCGTGCTTTAAATGGGTAAAAAGGGGCACCAATAAAAAAAAAATGTAATACTACTTTGCCATATTTTATATTTTTCAATAAGAATGAATAATAAGGAACCAGTGTAATACTAGGTAAATATTAACTGTTTTTAGTTGTTCAATAGGTACAAGAAAATTAAATATTCATACTTACTGACACTATCTTTCTCTGATATAGTCACTCTAGCTGGTTTTTATTTCTAATAATAATGAAATATAATACATATCATCTTTTTCAAATTATACGGGCAGCTGTCACTAGTGGAATGACAAAAAATAGATTTTTCAACACATCCCACCAATTTTGAAAATATTTGAATTTCATTTACCAGATTTTGAAAATTCTAAGACACTTAATTTTTGATCACCTATCATTTAGGACAAAAATTCGGCCACGGCTTGAATAACTTTTCTTTTCAATATCTAAAATAGTACTTTTTCAAGTAAAATTTCTCTAGATCTGAGATATATTTAAAAAAAAATTACCCAGCAAACATGTTACGCGTGGGCCTCTAGAGGCACTTTAAAAACAGCCGACAGACAACATAAGCGGGCAATAATCATCGTCGGCCCGGCTAACCCGTGTCGCGACGGCCATCAGTAGGCCTCCAGACTACCTCCCGCTTTATTACATAGCGGGACACTTCAGCGGATAGACAGAGTTAAGATGAACTGATATTTCATGGTACCGATTATGGTGCGATTGCGGGTATCCTACTAATCAACCGCGTCATTCCACTGTTGGGATTTCATTAATGATCTATGCAAATATACAGGGGCCTTCAATTCAAAATGCAGTATACATGGAAATATATAAAAATCTTGGAAGGCAATGAGAACATAAAGACGGTTTCAATGAAAACAAATAAATGGCCCATATAAGCGCCTAAGAACAATCTAGCATTATATCTTCGAAAACAGTGAAACTTCAATGAAGATATAGGTCATTTGTACACAATAAATTCACCAAACATTCAGAATCGACTGATCCATGGACTAGATATATACAATTCACTGTTTTCACTCTCTGAAGCCACTAATTGTAGAGGATTTCTGAAACTGTAGAGCCAGATTGTTTCTATTTACCTAAACAGACAACTTTTTCTCCATTTCAACCATTTTTATTGTATCTCAAATGGTTTACAAGATACTCATCCATATTTCCCAGATATTGCATTTTAAACTGGTCTGGAAAAATATTTCACCGAATAGATAGAATGACAACACACAAATCTGAAAAAATTCTCGCCACTGATTATTTTTCATGACCATATATCAAAATGACCAGACAAAATTTTACACGAAATCAGCAGTAGGGCCAACTGCGAACGTGATATTCAGTAATGCCAATGTTGCAGTTTCATTACAGAGGTCGCAGCGGCAAAGAGTAGAGTAGTACAATAATCTTTGGCAGCGGTGCGGCGCGTAATGCCACATACTATATGTCAAAACGACATCGGCGCGATTATCGCAAATCTTTAACGGGTAATTTCTGGCTAAATTCAAAACATCCATAATAAATATGCGTATGTTCAGCCAAAGCGGCAAAACTGATATCATTCCAATTATTTACCGACATCGGTGTGCCGCTGCCGACATCTTACCGCAGTTCAGTAAATATACTTCTCAAATTAAAATGACTGTTATATTGAACTCAATTTATATTTTTCTTAACACTTTCAAATAATACACGAAATAACTTTAATACTTCTATTGAATAATATTATAATTTTATAATTTATAACGAAACTAGCCGTTTCTCTAGCTTCCAATTCCCAATCAAAACAACCGGTATATTACGATAAAACAAAATATTATTTCATGAAAAAAAATAAGAATTTTTGAATAACTAAGATATGAGCTTTTCCATTATTTCTTACAATAATAAAATTTCAGTCTCATAATTCACCAAAAATAATATATGCTTCCACTTAAAAAAAAAGGCAAAACAAAAAACAATAACACAACACAAAGGTGTAACAAATACCTAGATGAAGGGTAATGTACAAAATACCTTATAGGTCGAGGTACGGAGAGGCTGAAGAGCCATATCGACCCGCCTACAATCTAATCCCCCCCTACTCAGCCCTGTCACCTAGAGAATTACTTTCTTATTTCTACTCCATTCATTTTGTAAAGGCATTTACATCTTCGAGTTTATAATGGGAAAACTCAATGCTTTGATGGCTGCTTTGCTATCGGACAGAATTGTGATGTCCATGTTCCTATAGTTGAACTGGGCGCATCTTTCGATAGCGTGTAATTCCGCTTCAGATACCTATGCTTGGGATTTGCCAAAGGGCTCAAAGATACCTGCTACAGTTCCCTCGGGGGTCTTGGACCATTATGGTGTTTTCCTTTAGTGTGTGGATACATTTCATGCACCATTCTCTTTTGTTGCTTAGCTCGATGTTACATTTTTTAATAGTGTCACATAAACTTCGTCAATGGATACATTTTGAAGATTTTTTAAAATTAATATTAAGTTATTAAAAAATCTGCACATTTCTCACTAGACCTTCATCTTTATGATAGCATTTTGCATAAATGGATTGGTGAAAAATATTATGTAGCAGCAGTAATAATAACTGTTAGTATTCAATATGTCAATTGTTTAAAAACAAAGTTTGATTAGTAGAACCGTATACATTTGGAGTCTGCCGAACACTTGAAGTTGCTTGGGTTTTAGGTAGATTTCATAAAAATGCTATTATAATTTCATAGTAATAACCTATTGGGACGTAACCACTTCATGAGGAAATGCTTTATATATTTTCGGCGATCATGGTCCCCAGAACTCAAATATACCATATATCAGTTTGAAAGTTTATATATATATATATATATATATATATATATACTAGCTGACCCGACAGACGACCTGTTCAAACTTCTATATTTCCTACTTTTTTTCTGAATTTTTCTTTCTTTCTTATTCGGACTATAACAAACAACAAAAAAAGTTTTGCGTTTGATTTGAGTGTTAAAATAAAAAAGATTTTTGTGTGGGCACGCCCGGGGATTGATCCCCCGGGCCCTTGGAGTTACAAAGCACACGCTCTAACCACTGATCTACTCAGATCTTTACTAAGAGCCTAGCCGATATTCCTTTTGTTGGCCAAATTTACGAACATACAGTACCCGCCAAAATCTTGGAACCTTATAGAAAAAAAAATTACTAATAGTTTCTCAGAAAATGTCATTCTTTATAAAAGTTGGTGCATTCAATTAGACTGAATACACACATAGCCGTTATTATCAGTGGCGTGCGGCTAAGCGGGAATCAGGCGATATTCTAAATAATTCACTACAGAGTAAAGTGTCATTACTTTGGAAAATATCGAAAAATGTAAATGAAAAAAGTTTTTTGCAATCAAAAGATAATTTCAATAACTGCTAAAAGTTTAATGGGAATTTCGACAATAATTTTTTGTAGTAAATTACTAAATTAGCATAAATTGTCTTTCAAAGCAATTAACTGATCTAACAAAATCTTGAAGATGGGTCCAAAAAAAACAGTAATGGAAAGATAATGAAATAAAGCCAGAGGATCTTTATTAGGAAAATATTTGGTGAATAATTAATAACCACAAAATAAATATTGAACTTAAGACTTGGTAGGCAGGTGTACCTACCTAATTGGATAAGTGGGAATATCTTTTAATTGAAAACAACTTTTTTCAATAATATTTTTCGATATTTTCCATAGTAATGTCACTTTACTCTATAGTGAATTTAGAATATCGACCGATTCTCGCTTAGCCGCACGCCACTGATAATAACGGCTATGCGCATATTTAGTTTATTGGAACTTTTATGAAGAATGAAATTTTCTGAGAAACTATTAATAAATAAAATTCCCATATGGTTCCATGATTTTGGCGGACACTGTTTATAACGAAATAAAACATACTTTTATCAATACATCGGCTAAGTTCAAAGGTGAGCCAAATCGGTCGAGTAGTTTCAAAAATGTTGAAAGATTGAAAAAAATTATTTCATTTCCAACCAAAATATCAGCAAACTATAAGTCTTTTGATAGAGCTTCATCATTAGCCCCACAACTTTTATTCGTGATTTTTTTTCCAATATGTAGACAAATAAAAAGTCCATGTAATTTACCATTCGTGGGAATTAATAATTTTTATTTACCTTGTATGCTCCTTTCATTTGAGGTTCATTCTTTCATTCCAATCAGATACTATTTGAGTATAGCATAGAACATTCATTCATTGTATTTTTACATTTCTCGAATTCAGAGTGAACTATATAAATTAATATTAGTTATTTTTCTAAGCGATATTAAGATTGAATCCCAAGTAAGTTCTGTCTATATCCTTGTGTGCTGGTTAGGAATATTAGGAAGCAATGAGGTAGATTTGAATTTCTTTAACTTTTGATTGAAGTATACAAAAATAAAAATTCTGCTTCTGTTTCTAATTTTTTCTGACACATGAGACTCATTAGCTTGATCGATGGCAATTTCAGAATCAATAAATACATTCTGAAATCTAACCTTCCAACTGAGTGTGCCATCGTTTTTTTTTTGTAAAATGCTCGATAGCCTTTTTACTTGTCTTTGCCTCGGCTCTTCAATCCGGTGAGTTTCAATTTGATCATGATCCTATCAATTCAATTCAAACTTACTTACAAATTATCCAGTCTTATACAAAAATAAGCTAGTACTATATGAAATTGTGTTTGTTGCACCTAGCGTAGGTCTGTATGTGTAATGACAAAGTAGAAAATTGTTTTAACACATAAAGAATTATATTCCAGTGTTTTAGATCCATTTATATTCGGAAAAGAGAAAGTAAACCGAAAAATAGAGAAATATAAAATACAAAAATACGTGCAAAATCTTTCTACAGTTTTGTTTCCCTCAATTTTAACACATAAAGAATTATATTCCAAAGTTTTATATCAGTTTATATTCGGTAAAAATAGTAAACCTAAGAAATCTTCAAAACTCTTCTCTTAAGAAAATTCAGGAAAGGATTTCAGACAAGGGAACTGGGTGTTCGTCTCTTATTTTGCAAAAATTCCAATGTTCAATCAGATTCCAGGCTTTCATATTCAGTATTGTCAGAACCTGAACTATGTAAAAGGTTTTTTCCACTCGAGATCTAACACTCTGTCGGTAATTGTTATAGTCTATGTCCGAAAATGAGGTTTTCCGCTTGTAATATTTTGTAGAGCTTTTCTGGAAAAGTTGAGGAGGCAAGAGCAAATGAAATTAATTATCTCTTTTGATATGAACAATTATCTATTCATGATGGATTGGGTGATGAGTGTCATGTAAAATGAAACTCATAATTAATCATTTTTTGCCATATCTTATTCAATCTGGATCGGAGAAAGAAGTTTATAAATTTGCGAAATGATATCGAATCTAATGAGTAACAAGTTTAAAATAAATTATTCCACAGATATTTTTGTCTGCCATTCAGAAGTTTCTGTTCAGCTAAAAAACTGAATAATTTATTTGCAGTCTATGATGATTTAATTTTTGAACAGCTCTCACGGGCTACATCTGTATTAGACACACTTCAAAGCTAATACGACTACATATGCTTTATGGCTTTGGGATGCCACTCACAACTGTTTCCGTTTTCGATAATTTGAATAGCGATAGAAATCATAACTTTTCTCATGATTTCAAATTATGCTATCCTTAATGGCACAATATACCTTGAAGTTTCATTGATGAAGAAGCTTTGCTGCTCAAAAATGACTGAGCCAAATATATTTTTGTCAATTAGTACATGAAAACACTCACAAATGAAGGCATCCACTATTTTTGTCTCTACACTAACATTCATTTCTAGTCCATAAGTATGATACCCTGTTGAAAAATGTTAATATGGATTGCATATACCAATAGAGTGATTCTAACCTTACTAACATTCTCTATTATGAAATTTTTTTAAAAACTTAAAATAGAATAGTAGGTTCATTTTAACAAATTTTCAGGTCTAACTAACCCCTCTGGATATATTGTCATACACATCCGACGAATTATCTCGTAGTTGGCTTAGAGTTAATTCGTGCACAGACACACTTCGACCTGGCGCTTTGCTGCAGAGAAATGCGTCTAAATTCGGTAGTAATAAATCCAGATATAGAGTCGAACGCATCACATTGATAACCTATATAAAATCACTTCGTGACATTGTATAGATACATAACAATTTGGGCTATTGTAAAAATTTTTATTCAATATTGATTGTGAAGGATCTCTTAAGTGTAATATTGAAGAAATTATATTTTAGTTTTGTATTTGATAATTATTACTGCCCACCTGTCAACAGTGATAATTTATATGTGCATACCTATTTGTTTTTTACTAGTAATCTGTTTTAGCATGTTTTATAGGTACAAACTACATAAGGTACATTTTAATTGTGATTTTAATTTAATTCAATATATTATTTTGGTTTATTTGGTTTATTTGTATATTAGGACATTACTATTTGAATAAATTCATGCATTCATTCACATTTACGTCTTTCTCGAGTGTGTTGTTTTATAATTATTTTATAATCAATTTATAAATTTCGTTTCAATTATTAATAAATTTTCTGTTGATGTAAGCCAACCATGATTTTTTGTTCTCCTCCCTGAGACCATCTATTCATACTTACACTGATATACTACGAATTTAATCGTAGCTGCACAAATATGGCAAGCAAAGAAACTACGAGATATCTCGCAGTTGGCGTCCTAGGCAAGAATGCCAACTACAAGTTATCTCGTAGTTGGCAGTCAACGTGCTAATGATGGTTGCAATATGACGATTCTCAATATAGTAAAAACATTTATCAGGTGAATGCCCCAATTTTTACTACCATCATTTACCACCGTGAAATTTTGGCAGCTGAATTTAAACGTGGCCGTACCCACTTGGGAGACGATGAACGTTCAGGAGGTCCAAAAACTGCAACCCCTGACGATAACATCGCTCAATTTCACCAAATGGTGCTAAACGACTGTTGAATTGAAGTGAGAGGCTATGAATATGTCCAAAGAACGCGTTTGTCATATAGATTACCTCCTCACAAAACAACTATGTTTCGCAAATCTCCCGTCTATAAATGTATTGTTTTTTATAACGCTCTACCAGATAACATCAAATCAAAACCCACTTACAATTCATTCAAGATTGGTGTGAAATCATTCTTCCAACAAAATCCTTTTTACTCCATCAGGGAATTTTTGTCTCCTGATGATATATAAACATGTTTTCTGGGTATTAATTGCACATAAATTATATACAGGGTGTTACCAAATAAGTGCGAAAGTTTTTAGGGGGTGATTCCTTGTCGAAAATTAAAGGGGGTCTTTCATGTAAACAAAAGCTCTTAGGCCATTCCTTGAAAAGTTACCCGCTTCCAAAAATGAGAAAAAAATATAGTTTTTTTTTCTTGAAATTGCTGAAGAGTTGAAGAAATGGCATTTTATGGTCATGTTCTACCAATAAAAAGACTACCTATGAATATTTCTTTAATTTTGTTGTGATCTTTTATAGGGGTGAAATATGCAACCCCTATTCCATTTTTTACCAGAACTTTTTAACAAAACAAAATTTCTCAATTTAAAAATATGTGTTGAACAGAACAATTCATTGCAAAACTTTTTCAACTTCTGTGTTGTGTCCGTAAAAGCAATAGTTTTCTAATAAAAACATAAAATACAACATTGCGCATGAACGAATTTTCTGTAAATGGAATCGAAAAAATCTAGTAGGTGGCTGTCACGTTTTGTTTGCACAACTTGTGACTTCAATCGAAGTATTTTAATATCCATTTACAGAAGATCCGTTCACGCACATGTTGTATTTTATTTTTTTATTAGGAAACTATTGCTTTTACAGACACAACACAATTTTACAGACACAACACAAGAGTTAAAAAAGTTTTGCAATGAATTGTTCTTTTCAACACTTGAGAAATTTTGTTAAAAAAGTTTTGGTGAAAAATGGAATAGGGGTTGCATGTTTCATCCCTTTAAAAGAACACAACAAAATTGAAAAATATTCATAGGTAGCCGTTTTATTGGTAGAACATGCACACAAAATGCCATTTCTTCAACTCTTCAGCAATTTCAAGAAAATAAAACAATTTTTTTTCTCATTTTTTGGAAGTGTGTAACTTTTTAAGGAAAGTCCTAAGAGCTTTTGTTTACATGAAAGACCCCCTTTAATTTTCGACAAGGAATCACCCCTAAAAACTTTCGCACTTATTTGGTAACACCCTGTATACTATAAATCTTTTATTATTTTATATTATTCTTTTTTTTTCTCTGTACACATAGACTATTTACATCTAATTGTATCAATAATTTAACGTATCAATTCTATGTCTGACTTACCTTCTGTACTTTGTATGTTATTTAAGGTGAATAAATTTCTATTCTATTCTTTGCATGAAGAATTTGATATAAGAAAGCTGTCCACGCGTTGGGTGCCGCGTTTGCTCACATTAGACCAAAAACGTGTTCGAATGAACTTTTCCAACACTGTGTTGTCGCACTTCAGGGGCAATAAATCAGAGCTTTGGTGCCGATTAATTACTGTTGATAAAACTTGGATACGCTATTATACCGCAGAAACAAAAATAAGTCAAAACAGTGGACTGTTTTTTGGGATAGTCATGTAGTTATCTCAATCGATTATCTCCAAAAAGGAAAAACCGTTACAGGAGCATACTATGCATCATTACTTGGCAAGCTGAAGGCAGAAATTGCGGAAAAACGGACACATTTGCAGAAAAAAAATTGTTTCACCAAGACAATACGCCGTCTCACACCTCAGCGGTTGCAATGGCGAAAAATGAATTTTGGTTTGGACTGCTTGACCACCCTCCTTACTCAACAGATCTAGCCCAAGCTGTTCCCTAAGCTAAAAGGACAGAGATTTTCATGAAATCAGGAGGCTATCACCTTCGCAAACAATTATTTAGCAGAGAAAGACACAGAGTACAACTTGGACGGGTTGAACAGATGACAGCATCACTGGGAGAAGTGTGTAGACTCACAAGGAGAATTTGGAACATCCTATAAAACTGAAACTAATTTCAAAATATTGTTATGAGCACAATCAACCAAGTTATTTTAACGTAACCATGTGTAATACCCTTGACTGAAGAATGCGACAATAAAAAGGGAACGACTGTTTTATTTCGTCCGCTATTAAATTAGAAGGCAAGAATGCGGAGTAAGTTCCGACAAAGACTTTAAAATCTCATAAAATATTTGATAGGATAACACCACTCATCAAAATATCTCATGAATATGTTATGTTGACAGCGACGACCTAACAGTTAACATAATTACGACAGGACATTTATTTTTATGGCCATTGAGCTCCATGCCGTGATAGATAATTAACGATTCTCCGACAGTGGGGATGAAACATTAACTCATAGAATGCGACTGAAATGTACCGCAGTGGAAATTAATGTCCGAAGTTATAATTCATTACTGTGAGACCAACACCGCACCTATTCAAATACCGAGAAGAAGTCAACAGTCAACGGGGAGATTAGATCAGATCAGAGTCAGAAAGAGTATTCAGTTTTAGTAAATGCCTTCATAATATGAAGCGCATTAAAGTAGAATCAAATTTCATCTAGCAAAGATGCATAGCTATCTTCTGATACGAAATAAGTGTAGACTTCGTGAATTATTCATAAAGTAGGCAATTTATCAAAAGTATGCAGAAAGTAGTGGAAGTGTAAACAGAAATTATCTCAGTAATAACTCAACGAATAGAATTAATATTTTACAAAGAAGCTAAATAATCATATTACGAACCAGTGAACGTGTAATAAAGAAATCGGTAATCCAAAAGAATAATCAAGTTAACGTGGTGTGTTCTCCAGTCGAGGGTAAGAAACCAAAACTGTTTATTTGGCAAGGTATATATGTATATGATAATAAGGAACTATTCCCTTATTGATTTCATAGTAGAGTCAACTATTGATTCGACAAAAGTAGTAATATTAGCAATCGCCAAAGTAACTGAAGAACAGTTATTTTATGGCATTCTATATTTGTTTCACATTCAAGTTATATATATATTAAATTCATTCTGACGTTCTATTCATTTTATCCGTAAATTATACCATGGGTATAAGTTGTTGTTATTATTCTTTAGAAAATACATATATATTATTAAAAGTCTTTAGTGTATTATTGTTTCTGAACTATCAGAGATTGGTAACTGTACTGTCAAATTAAGGTTCCCCGCTTCATTATATACTGAGTGTGATAGCTTCTCAAGCCGCTCTGGGAGGTTGTCCAGTTATTAGTCAATAGACTAATAACGCCCAGTATAGTTAAGCAAATAACAAGCAATCATAAGATTGGTTGGTCAGATGAGGTGTATTTACTTCTCCAGCTGTCCCCAGTCGTAAGATTGGAGTTGCAGGTGTGGTGTGTTCATTCATAACACCCTGTATATGGCCAGTTATGAAATTGGTTGGTCAGGTGGGGTATTTACTTCTCCAACTGTCCAGCAGTCATAACAATATGCATCTCACTGGATTTTTTGTTTGATCATTTTTTAATCAGTTTCTCCCATGAATGTGGGTACCAAAAGTATTGGAAGGGCAGTATGGATTATAATGGATTTGAAAAAAAGTCATATATATTTTATTATTTTTCAAATGGTTGTTAACATCAACATATTGTAAATATATATACTTTGAACAACTATATACTACTTTTTGATTTATATGTCACAATTCATTTCATCACTTGTATGGAAAACTTGATGAAAAAAGAATCAGTTTAATTTGGTCACAAAATCCATAGAAATTTATATAGAAATTTTCTAAAGCTAAGATATACAGTCTGGTGAATGGAACATGACTTCTTAGAAACAAGCCTTGGTATGAAATAACATCAAACTGTAAAAGAATCAATATCTTTCAATTGTGACATCCTAAAGACATAAAATTTCTGTGTTAAGACAATAGTTATATTGTGATTAATTTATTCGAAAGATCTGGAGGAGGATATTTCCTAGCCCTTTTCTAGTAATTTTCGTTTTCAAGTTGAAACATAACAAATGAACTAAGTAATGCAAATAATACATTTGGTAGAGCGACTATTTCATTGTTTAATCAAATAGGGTCATTGTCATCCATCAAATTGATGGCTGAATTAGGTTTTTTTTTTCAAAATGAATTTTAATTCATTAAAATGCAAACTAAAAATATATTTCCTCTGTTGATACTAAATATATGAATATGCGCAATGCACTGACAACAAATATTTCTACTTGTGAAATAAAAAAAATATTAGGTCTATTTGTCTGATATTGAGAGATTAACACTCAATTTCATATTTTGAAGACATTGCCATTGAAGCAGCCTGCGGAGCTGCATAAGGTAGCAACCTTCACAAAGTTATTGCATACGAATAATCTGTTGCACCAGCTGATCTAACATTTAGAAAATAGGAGTTTTGTGATGGTGGCGACAATCATAGTTATGATTTCTATAAAAATATATATGATGATTCTAGTATAATATGATCTTTCTTTGCCTTCAGAAAAGGGAAAATAAGCTACAAGTACATGTTGTGGGAATATTCAAATGGCACGTTCTAGACATAAACTAGAGCTTATTTTCAACACCTAGTGGACCTTTCTCAACCCTGATTTAAGAAGAAGTTCTTCCTAAGGCCCTCTATATGAAAAGAATATTCACTGCCGAAATGCTGTCTACTCAATCACAAAGGAAGGGATCAAAAATAACTTTCAAAGAGGTTGAACATGAGGGACACACACGAACATATATGTATTTCCTAACCCTCATAGGTTAAAGGTAAACATATTGCACTACCTACTTTGAAAGTTTTCGAAGTAATTCTCACGATATTTTGTTTCGCCACCAAGAAAAAAGAACAAGTGGCGATTCGAAATCAGTGAATTTGAAAACTGGAGCAAATAAACTGAAGTATAAGAAAAAGAATGAAAATGGGCTGAACTGGGTCCTGAATGTATTTTCTGATTCATCTGAGTGACAATCATGATTTTTTTGCGTAATCATACGGAATTCTAGATTTAAGTATTCTAATTTGGAATGCAGTTCCCAGGTAGCAAGAAGATATCCATAATGGAATAATATATTTGATATGAAGGTTTTTGGCAATATGCCCTCGTCAAAATTATTGCTTGGACAATTATTTTGTATTTCATTTTTGTCACACAAACTCAGACGATAGTTTTTGAAACGGATGAAGAACAGGTGGATTATTCGAGCTATTTTGAGTTGGTCGGCATTCTCATCAAGAAATGATATGGACGGAGGGGAAAAAAGATCGAATGGCGAGACTTTGAATATGAAAGGTAATAGGGAAGGAAGGGAAGACTGGAATGGGGAAGGACACAGGGTTTTATTAGCTGCACAATTGCACAGCTTGACCTGACACCCTCAGCTTGGGAATCTACAGAAGAAAGCGTAGATCAAATCGTAGGACTTGAAGCTGCACTGTTGGAAGTCTTTGCGTTGCCATTCACCAATTTGGTTGACAGAGAGCAGTTCTCTTGAAGTATCCATTTTGCGAGATAACTGAAAACAAAACATTTTCTATTAATACAATACTAATTTTGACTATAATTCTTTTATAGTGGCAGATAAAGTAAATATGTTTACATATGCTTTCCTCATTGATGTTTTATAACAGAATTGGATATTTAAAAATACCATCAATTTTAATTTTGTAGTATGCAATAATTTGGGTGAGGAAAAGACCGGGTGCAGGGAAGAGATTTCAAATAATTTCATACTTTTGTGAAACTTAACGTAATCCAGTTTTTTGATCTGGGTGATTAAAATTTCAAATCAACCTTTTTTTTAAACTATGCAGACATATCCGAATGAACGGCTTTTATTTTCAGAGATCTTTCTATAATAATGACATTATCTCTGAGATTGATAATATTCTACTAATTGTAACTTACCTGATTAGAAAACACAGTAACTGTGAAATTTCCTGGTTTAAAGGTATCCAAAACCTTATTGATGATTTCCTTGTAGGAGCTAGATGGAATGTTCGTCTCAAAACTAACATATGAAAAATCAGGTTCTGGAGTGATATGGATAGTCATGTAGCACCCCTGATAAAAACAGTCATAATTAACAAAACAAAATAAATATTATTGATCGGAGAAATTCTTAATGAATTTACATGGTAAAAATATATGTTAATGACAATGTGATAGTTGTAGAAGGTAGATTCATGAATAAACAATTTCTTCCCAATACAAGTAAAATCTTTTTCAATATCCTGACTGACAACAAACCAAGCTAAGTGATAGTACTCTAATAGTAGATGGTGTATGGATTCGTTTGATTTGGGTTAGGGCGAGCAATTTCAAATACCTAGGCAACACCAAGAATTAAGAATTGATGCATTATGTTTTTCATACAAACAAAACAAAATTTTAATTATTTTTATGAATATAGAAACACATCTCGAATAAAACTCCACAGAATCATAAGTTGGTAGAGTTTAGTTTATGGTTGGATCAAAAAGCATCCGTTGCTTGTCAAATTATTCTGCCAAAAGTGACGACTGATTTCAAAACTGACAACCATAAATTCAAACAAAGAACTCTAGTCAAAAAAGACGTTACGATGACAACCACTGATTCACCTGTAGGAAATAAAAGATGCATATGTTGTGGTAATGAACTACACCATCTCAGTAAATGTTCTAAATTCAAATCCATGACAATAGACGAAAGGTGGAATTTAGTTACATCTAAAGGGATTTGCTTTTCTTGTTTAATACCATTCCATAATCTGAAGAAATGTAGGAAAATTAAGATATGTGGAATAAATAATTGTACAAAACCCCATAATCAGCTTTTACATAAAACTGAAATTTCAGAAAATAATGATATTTATCGTATGAACGCAAATGAATCCGAAATCAACTGTCATATTTCAACAAATACGAATGTATTATTGAAAGTTGTACCCGTGACATTAAATCGTGGTAAAAAATCCCTGAACACTTATGCACTTTTAGATGATGCCTCGACTGTGACCTTGATTGACCAGGATTTAGCTGACCAATTGGAACTTGATGGACCTCAGCATCCTTTATATATTCAATGGACGAATAATCAAGTGAAGCAGCAAGATGACTCGAGGATTGTGTCATGCAACATCAGATCACCACAGAATGGTAAGAATTTCCAAATTCGTCATGCCAGAACCATCAAAGGAATGTCTTTGCCATCGCAAAGTGTTGATATGATGAAGATTTCCAGTGAGTATCCTTTTATTGACATTAGAATTCCATCAATGATCGATGCAAAGCCCAAACTATTGATTGGTCAAGATAATTGGCCACTCTTGATCAACAGAAAAGTTATAACTGGCCCCTGGAATGGTCCCGCTTTGAGTAAAACACTTTTGGGTTGGGTCATTCATGGAAATGTTAGTACAGGGTCGAACAAAATCTTTGATAATGGTCACGTATGCTTCATTAATCATGGGGAAAAGGACGACTTAGACATTATTCATGACATGGTGAAACAACAATGGCAAATTACAATTTAGGTTTGGAAAAGATCACCAAGTCCATGTCAAGAGAAGATATAAGGGCACAAAATATTTTGGATACAACAATGAAGAGAGAAGGGAAGAGGTTTTAAACAGGACTTCTATGGAAACATGAAAATGTGATTCTTCCAGAAAGTAAATCGAATGCGATGAAGAGACTGCTTTCTACGGAGAGAAAAATGGACAAGAACCCAGATTTCGGAAAAGCCTATTGCGAGAAAATGGTCGATTTGGAAAAAAAGAAAACTCTCCGAAGAAGAAGTCAAAATGGGTAATATGAAAACTTGGTTTTTGCCGCATTTCGGTGTATTCAATCCCAATAAACCAAATAAGTTAAGAATTGTTTTCGATGCTGCATCCAAATCAAACGGAATAAGTCTAAATGACTGCCTTCTCACTGGTCCCGATCTATATAATTCTCTATATAATATTCTACTAAATTTTAGAATAAGAAAATATGCATTTACTGCGGATATAAGGGAAATGTTTCTCCAAATCGGTGTCAGACAAGAAGATCGTCCTGCTCAAAGATTTCTCTGGAGAGATATGGATCGCATTTGTTCGCCAAATATTTTTGAAATACAAGTTGTTTTCTTTGGTTGAACTAGTGGACCCTGTTTGGCTCAAGAAGCAAAAAACAGGAACGCTTACGATTTTGTAAATCAATTTCCAGAGGCATCACGAGCTATTATAGAAGACTACATGGATGACTATCTGGGAAATGCTGATTCTGAATTTGAAGCCATAAAATTGATCCAGGATATAATTTTCGTACACAAACAGGGAGGATTTATGATTTGTAACTGGATTTCAAATTCAAAAGCAGTATTAGAAGGAATCGACAAGGAACTGGTAGCTCAAAATGGGTTGGATATTGAAGCCAATGCGGGAACAAGAATGGAAAGAATTTTAGAAACTTGGTGGAACCCCCAAGAGGACACTTTTGGCTTTCAAACAAAATTTGATAAAGTCAATGAACATATTCTGAATAATCAACAACGTCCAACAAAAAGAGAGGTACTCAAGGTCGTCATGTCAATTTTCGATCCACTTGGTTTCATAGCAAATTTTATTATTCATGGAAAAGTGTTACTTCAGGAAATTTGGAAAAATAAACTTGATTGGGATGACGAAATTACCGATGACTTGAATGACAAATGGGTTTTATGGATCAATGACTTGCAAACTATTTACAATTTCAGAGTTCCTCGACAGTATTTCAGTTTAGATAGAGATGGTAGTACTATCCAATTACATGTTTTTTCAGATGCCTCAGAAAGATGCTATGCGTCAGTTGCATATCTGAGGATAGAAAGGGGAAATGAAATTCGAACAGCCTTTGGAGTGCAAAAACAAGAGTTGCACCTCTGAAGCCTGTATCCATCCCAAGGTTGGAATTGCAAGCAGCCTTAATGGGGGCACGACTGGGGCACTCACTCAGCTCTACTCTAAGGTTTTAAATCTCTCAGGTTATATATTGGACAGATTCAAAAACTGTGTTACAATGGGTTCGATCTGAAGCTCATAGGTTCAAAGTTTTTGTAGCTCAGCGACTGGCCGAGATACATGAACTGACAAACATGACACAGTGGAAGTACGTACCATCAAAACAAAATGTCGCGGATGAAGTGACGAAAAGAATAAAACCCCTCGATTTCTCTGACAGGAGTACATGGTTATTTGGTCCTCAATTTTTGAGCGAAAAAATCGAAAATTGGCCCAAAGAAAAACCTATGAAGTCAGACGAGAGAAATCAAGATAATTTGGAAATAAAAAATGATTACGTTTTCGTAAACTTCTTCAAGGAAGACTTGATAGTTCCTGACCCACAGAGATTTTCAAAATGGAATCGTATTAGAAGAGCCACAGCATGGATGCTTAGATTCATTGGAAATTGCCGAGGTAGTGATAAAAACACTGGAGAACTCATGGTCTCAGAAATTCAAAATGCGGAAAAGCTCATCTACAGAAAGATTCAACTAGACGCATTCTACGAAGAATTAACTTCACTGAAAAGAAACAAGTTGTTACACAAATCTAGCAGACTTTATACTTTCTCGTGCGAGTTGGACAAAGACGGTATAATAAGACTAGGAGGAAGATTGAACAATTTGAGACAAGCCGACGAAAACATGAAAAAATGATTTTGGATCCGAAACATAAGTTGACAAAATTAATTATACATTTTTATCATGAACAGGCATTCCATCATGGTCAGGAAACGGTCATCAATAATTTAAGACAAAAATTTTGGATTTTACATATTCGACAAGCTGTTAAAGACATAAAGAAATCATGTCAAATGTGTAAAAACAGAAAGGTTTTGCCAAAAACACCCATCATGGGACAATTACCATTATGTCGTTTGGAACCTACAGTAAGGTGCTTCATTAAAACCGGAGTGGACTATTTGGACCGATCAATGTTGCTGTGAAAAGAAGCAGAGAAAGAGATACGGGTGATTTTACTGTATGGTAACAAGAGCCATATATTTGGAAATTGCACATGATCTCAGTACAGACAGTTTTATTCATGTACTTCGCCAATTTGGTTGTAGACGTGGATTCCCTGAAGAAATCCACAGCGATAATGGAAGTAATTTCAAGTCAGCAGAAAAAGAACTTTCTATAGCATTGATGAATTTGAATCAGGAAACCAAATTGTATAAAAACATCAAATGGATTTTTAATCCACCGTCAGCTCCACATTGGGGAGGAGCATGGGAAAGATTGATACAATCCGTGAAGAAAATTATGAAGGAAATGTTGACAACTAGATTTCCACAAGAATACGTTCTTCGAACAGTATTTGCTGAAGTCGAAAATATAATTAATTCCAGGCCATTGACTCACGTATCTGTCGACTCTGACCCTGACCTAATCATTTTCTGATTGGAACACATTATGCTGCTCTACCTTGCACATCCACCGAAGAAAGGGATCTGAATTTTCTTTCAAAATGGAGGGCTTTACAAAAATTGGTGGACTTTAGAATACTTACCATTTCTTGTAAGAAGAAGTAAGTGGTTCGAAGAAAACAGATCAGTCCAGGAAAATGATATTGTGGTGGTGGTAGATTCAAATGGTCCGAGGAATATTTGGCCAAAAGGACGAGTGGTACAGGTTTATCCCGGTAAAGATGGCAAGATAAGGGTGGTGAACGTGAAATTTTCAAATGGAACCATTCTCCGCCGACCCGTTTTGAGACTTTGTGTATTGGACGTCGAGAAGAAAGAAGAGTAATTGTTCTTGTTTTTATTTTCACTGTTGGAACAATTACTGGGGAGAGGAATGTTACTTTTGTTTTCATTATTATTATTGTTCAATGTTAAATATAGAAGTAGTTCACGAAAAAACAAAAAAAACACAGATAGTAAATAAATATTTTCAAGTTGACAGGTTTTGACTTTTTCCTAAAAACAGAAATACAATTAAAAAGCCTTTCGAGCCGATACTAAAGATATTCTTCCAGGTAAGCAGTAACAGAGATATAGATTCAGAAGTATATTGGATATCTCATGCGAATGTCCCCAATCTAGCCAATTATGTATCATGAATATCCATACCATAGGGTATCCATTCAGAAGATGGTTATTTATAATAATATATCTTCAAGTAATCCACAGTACGTCTTGAGTGAATGGATTGCCATCATCATTCGAAAAATAATTCAATACATGTTAGAATGTATTAAAGTTTTCCTAGGGGTGCAAGCGGTGCAGTATAATTAGAGTACTAGTTCTTATGACAAAGACATGGGTTTGATCCCAGAGTAGAGACAGACAAATCCCTTCCTGCTAACTAGAGGATATGAGGCAAGCATTATTTTTTCTTTCATTGAGTTCAATAAGTGATTCTCTCATTGATTGTTCGAAATTATGTTACATGGATATTCATATGAGATACAAAAAGATTAATAACCGTCACATCCATTGTATGCTAAGAGGCATGTATCTAAGTATATATTATATAATATCAAAGCATACCCCATATCATTGTCAAAGTTCACTTCTCTAGTCACTTACTAATGAAACATGTTTGAATTTAATGTAGTAATTCCAGATAAGAGGTTATTTTTAAAGAAAACTGGGAAGAAAATGCCTATTTGGTATTGTATAGTAAAATGAATTGCGAAGAGAATCAACACATCCAAAAAATACTGTATTCTGAGAAGAATAACATAAATCTGTATTTTTTATTATGACAATTCAACTCATGTATAAAAAATCGCATATGCCACAGTGCAATTGTCAGTTTGACAGCGGCAAAAGTTAGCTGCAACTTTTACAGCGACAAATGCACTAGTGGTTTTTTCACTTATTCATTTGTTTATCAATTATCGCGGTGTTGGTTGCCAAAATAAATAAAGTTTGCATTGATATGTTTCTAAATTTCTTATTCATTAAATTGTCCTGCCGAATTACACTCAATGTTTGTATTGATATCGGGTAAATTTGTGTTGTTCAAATTCTAAACTGTTTCCCTTAGCAATTTGACTCGAAAAACTGTCAACCTAAAAACGCTCCACCTTCGGTGTCGCGTTTTTAATAGTTGACAGTTTTTCTCGTCTAATTGCTAGGCAACAGTTTCTCATTAAACAACCCAAATTTACCCGATAAGATACAATAACCTCTCGTGCAATTATAAGTGACAAATTGACATTGGTATATTCAACGTCTAAAACAAACACAATTATATAACAATTACTTCAACCCTAAATTTAAGGGTTATATTGTGATTCAATATGGGGTAAAAAATCATCTGAATAAAAATACCTTTCTACAAAAATGAAAAACTTTTGATAACACAGCTATAGCTATCAAATTGCAATTGCAATTTTATCAAAAACTCTATATCAAAAAATCAATTTGAAAAAAAATATAAGGGTTTAATTAGGTACACATAGTTTCATGATTCCAATCTTTGAAAGTTTAAAAGTCATAAGCCAATAAAAACCACAACTTAATAAACAAGTAAACAAAAATATTACTTACTGATGTGACCCAAAAAGTGTCCGAAAGCCAAAAATAACTAAAAAGATTTAGTAGAAAACAAAAAAAGTCAAAATGAATCCAAGTTCTATTTTCTCTATACAAATGTAGTTGTTAATGGCCTACTATTTACTTACATCTTCCACTTCTGTACATATCTGGGAAAGCATGGAATAGATAAAAGCAATGTTTTTCAGTCAATATGTGACCCATCATAGAATATTTTTCATGTAAAACAGATAGCTCAAGTAAAAAGCAAAATTATGGAAAAAAAACATTTGCCATTTTAGTTAGAAAGCAGGGCTTCAAACTTTGTAATTATATCATAGTATTTGATTCCTGCCAACTAGCAACATGGTTTAATTGAATGAAGCAGTAAAAGGCAAAATGATTCAGTTTTTTAGTACACCAAATATTTATAAGAGGAAAAGATTGAAGCCAGCATGTGTCATTTTTTTAATAATACCTTCCTGTGTTTCATGAAAGAGCTTTGTACATTTAGAAAAGAACTAATAATTTGATATGTACTCACATTTTTAGTTACTCCATTCATAGAGTAACCACAAGGCTCGAATAAGAAGTCGTCAATAACCATATTTGGGATTATTTTGTCAATTCCCGCTTTCTGAAATATAAAAGATATCGTAATGAAATGTGTTCTGCCGATTCTTTAGCATTTTCAATTACATAAAAAAGAATAATTTTGCATTAATCAGATTTTTCATTTTATTGCAGCTTTTTGAAGAACCATTTTCCTTTTCAAAAAGTCTCTCAGAGGAAAGAGATCGTACATAACTAATAGGAACACACTAAGATGTGTAAAAAATAACTGTAAATAATGTCGGAATGTTTTTTGGGGAGGGATTGTTTTCCATATTTTTGGTTTTCTCTCCCGCTGGAAGTAAAAAAGTGTTAGTATCTGTTCCAAAAAGGGCAAACCTTAATATTTCATTTTCATACCAATATTGGCAAACTATATAGGTATTTTGATAGAGCTTTATGAGATTTAATAATTTTTGTTAACGCTGTATGCTCCTTTCATTCGACATTTATTCGCTAGTGTCAGATTCTACTTGAGTTTTTCTTCCGCAAAAACAGAACATCATTGTATTTTGACATTTCTCGATTTCTCGAAGTTAAATATTAGATATTATTTTTATATGTGATATTAGGATTGGAACCCAAGTTTAGTACTTTCTATATATTTGTGTGGATGGATAAACTTTGATTTGAGTCAGATTACATAGAAATATTAGGAAGAATTTAGAGAGATTTGGATCTTTCACCAACTTTTGATTGGAAAGTTTAAGTTTAAAAAAAAAAAACCCTTTTTTTTTTATTTGACACAGATTACCTAAAAATATTGAAGCGTTCAGAGAGATTTGAACTCTTCTCTAATTTTTTATTGTAGGGTTTGATGTTTATAGAAAAATAGAAATGCTGTTTGTGTTTTCCAGTGAATAAATGTCCTATGTTTTCTGACATATGATTCGTTAGCTTGATTGATGGCTTTTTCAGAATCATTAATTAAATTCTGAAATCTACCTTTCCGACTGGCCGCGCCATCGGGTTTTAAAGTTGTAGCGCAGGCTCTCCGCGACATAGTAGTGGAAATACCCCACCCAGGAAATAAATATATAATAAATATAATACAAATGTGTATAAATATTCGGATAAGGCAGGATGTCTAACAGCTGGTCGAGCGATTACAACCATGCACAGTGCTGCCGTTTAGTAAATGACAGATTGTACCAGATTTGAAGAACAAAATGTACTAAATCGAGGAAAATTGTACTCTTTTACGATTGACTTTGAAAAAATTAATTTGACATAGTTGGAGAGAGAGCACTCATTTCATGTTGGCAACATTGAAAATCAAAGGAAATCGCACTGATCAACGATGACTTTCCATTGTGCGAAAAATATACAAGCAAATTCTATAGGCCTTTTTACGACACGTTACGCGCAAGGGCATCCGCCATGTTAAAAAAGCGGATAATATGAAAATTTCGGACATTAACTTCCTTGCTTGTTTTTTTAAGGACAATCGGGGATTATAGCGCATATTTTATACTCGTATAAAGTGTCCGAAAAATATGGCGCATATTGGGGACGGAACACGGAACGACGGAAGAACGAAAAACAGCATAGAACACAATAACAGAACGGTCATCGGTATTGCTTCTTATAACTGTCAAATTCTTTTAAAAATAATTGTCAATTGTCGACGTATCTCTGCGAAGGTTCCACAGTTTACATGCGACGTTCAAGTTTTGTCAGAATACGAGTATCTAGCATCTGTAGTATTCTGATTGATGCACCCAGAACCCAGATAGTACTAGTAAGGTAAAAGCACAATATTCCGCCGTAGTTAAGGGTTTTTTGAGTTTGAGTTCAAATATTAGGAAAACAGATTTAGTTATATCATGCTTGGCATTTTTAGAAAGTGAAATGATATGTTCTGAAATATGGGCATATATTTTTTTTACATAATATAATGTCTTTTTTGTAAATATTTTTTTTTTCTTTAAATGTCAAAATCTCCTAATTCCGACGTAAATTTTTGACTATGACCCTAATTCCAACCTAAGAGGTCCCTAATTCCGACACATATTTTTTTTATTTAAAATATGGTTGTAATTAACACAAAAAAACATTAAATACGAAAAAAATATGCAGAACGATATATTTTTTAAAGTAATAAAGATATTACAACATTCAAAAATAATCCTTTTATGATAAAAAAAACACAAATTTGTAACAACTTAAAAGTATTTGAGTAATAAGTACTGGAAATGTGTACCTAAGTATTTCATTGAGAAGAATATTGCACTTTTAGTCCATATCTTTTATCTCAGGAACAGAGTAAAATCCTCTCTTATTTATAAGACGAGGAGCACTAATACGAGAAACAATTTCATCTTCTTCGTACCAGATGAAATCCTCGATAGTTGGCCATCTCCAATATATCCCAATTCGTTCCATGGCCTTAATAAAAAATTTGGTTTTGTCTCTGTCAATAACTTGTCCAGGAAAATATTTATTTTCATATATAATAATCACGTAATCATATTTTTGATAACCGCTGTCTTTTCTGCATTCACTTTCTATTTGTTCGTCTTTTGCTTTGTCTGAATTCATTGTAATATCTTCTGATTTTTCTTCTAACTGTTCTTTTCCGGTCGCTACGTTCTCATGTTCTTTATCAATTTGTGTTTCTTCTGCTTGCGGTTTTTCTTGGTTCATTTGTTCTTGGTCTACTTCTTTTGTAGGTGCCATTTTGCTGAAAATAAAAAAAAAGTACTTAAGTATCAAAATGTTTATTTATTTATTTATTCATTCGTTCCTTCGTTCGTTCGTTCGATCGTTCTTTCATTCGATGTTTATTTATTTATTTATTCATTCGTTCCTTCGTTCGTTCGTTCGATCGTTCTTTCATTCGTTCATCATTCATCATTCATCCATTCATCCATTCATCCATTCATCATTCATCATTCATTCATTCATTCATTTATTCATTTATTCATTCATTCATTCATTCATTCATTCATTCATTCATTATTCATTTATTCATTTATTCATTCATTCATTTATTCATTTATTCATTTATTCATTTATTCATTTATTCATTTATTCATTTATTTATCTATTTATTCATTTAGGCATACAAAGGCCCAATATACAATCAAACAAAATATTTTAAAATTAAAGTGCTTCGAACATTACTTACTCATCTAGGTATATGAGCCCATGTAAGGCGGAATTACCTCCTGGACCATAAAAAGCGGATGCTTATGCCGACGTATTTTTAAGGTTCTGTCAGATTTGTGTCAATAATTATTTTGAAAAAAAAACAAATAAAAATAAAATTTTAAACTTACTTTTTACCTAAATTAAGAATGTTTCCACTTTAGGAGATTTTTTTTAGTTTTATTGAACATTTGAAGTTTGTTGTGGGTACAGCTATTATTTAAAAAAATTCTCTTGGGACACATTCTTTTAAAATAAAAAACTTAGTTTTCTAGTGAGAAATCTATACGACGTATTTTGCTCCTAGCATATATTAAGGCCTAATTTACAGTTTACAAATATTTTTTTTTCTAATTGCAGTTCAAATAGATTTTAAAATTTGATTTGGATACAACAGGAGAAAATCCTTATTTTGACGTATTACGGCGACATTAGCTCTGGTAACAAAAACGGGCCCTTATTCCAACGTATTTTTTTAAACGTATTTGTTAGAGTTTGTGTCAAAATAATAAACCAAAACCAATAAAAATTTATTTTTAAAACCATTTCCTTGACATAAAAGAAAAATGCAACCCGCTTGGGTAAACAAAACTTTTAATTTTCGAAATATTTTTAATCACTTCAATCGATCTACTTACCAAAATGGAGACACTTTTTCACTCACTGTGACAACTAGACAGACCCAGTCGGAATTAAATGCAAACTAGATCCAAACGAGAGTAGCTTACCCCATCACTTTGGCGCTGTTGCGCAATCTAAAAAATTCTATAACGGATACATTTGATCGCGTTTAGATATTCGTTGCCAGTTTAGAGAAATTGACTGACAAAGTTTGCCTTATGAAATAGGGCGGGATTAGGGCTCATTTCAGCATACGTCGGAATATGGTGCTTTTACCTTACTAGTTAATCTCTGAAGATGCAGTTCGACGGATAGTTTTTTTTCTTATACATTATTCTCAGTATTTTTTTTTGTAGTAGGTACTTCCATTTCTTTTAGGTGAGTATTAAGTAAGCCACCCCAACTGAGGATGGCATATTGCAGTCGGGATTGTACTAAATGGTATATTGTTTTAAGGTGAGTTGTATCGAGAATAGATCTTAAATATTTGAATTTATATAACATATAGCTGAGAGTTTTCGAAACATGGCTAACATGTGCATCCCATCTGAGATGGGGATCTATCGTGACACCTAGATACTTGATATGGCTTGCTCTGGTAATCTTCAAAATTTTTCCGTGATTAAAATTTGGCCAGAGGGTTTTCATAGCTTGCGAATGGCAGGAAGTGCGTTTTCTCGAAGTTACTGTAAGTGATTTGTGATCGAACCAGTCTTTAAGTATGTTGATTTGATCCTCTACTTTTATTTTCAGGCTTTCCCAGTCTTTGGCTGTATAGAGTATGGCCGTGTCATCAGCAGGCCTAAATATGGATCCGTAGCATGTCAGGGTGAGTTTATGTATAGGGAGAATAGTAGAAGGCCAATTACAGTGTCTTGTGGTATGCCATAACTAATTTTTGCTTCTGTACTGAGAACATTATTGATTTTTACAGCCTGCTTTCTGCCATTCAAGTAGCTTTTCAATAGCTTTTGGGAATTACCTCGTATACCTGAGCAACTTAAATTAGGGCCTCCAATAACTGGTTATGGTCAACAGTATCGAAGGCCTTTGATAGGTCTAAATGTTGCTTTAGAATTGAAATACGGCAACCAACATCGAGAGCAGCTATACCGGCACAGTTAAAATCACGTATGCAGAAATCGGGTGAAAGTCTGCAGGAGTTTGAAGCAGACATGCAAAGACTTATCCAGCTTGCCTATCAGATGCCCCCGAGGATTTCAAAGAACAGTTGGCAGTTCAGATATTTATTGATGCATTGAGGGACATTGAAATACAAAGGACCCTGAGATTAACACACTTCAAGAAATGATGGGAAGCTTTGGTTCGTTCCTTGGGAGTAGAAGTGGCTTTCAACACCTCAAGGCCCAAAGTGAGAGCTGTAGCGATCAAAGAGCCACCTCAGTCAGATACACAAAGTGACAACATAGATACTGGAAGAACTGGAACCTAAGAATAACAGCGCAAACAATCAGGCAAGAGGAAACTGCTTCAGGTGTGGTAGGAGCGGCCTTTTCCAGAAAGATTGTAGGGTGAGGTTAGCACCACGTTCGTCATTGCCTTGGACACCACCACGTTCAAAGTCCCCTACGAAGAACAGGATCGCCAGGGCAATCAAGAGGAAACTGCTTCAGTGTGGTAGGAGCGCTTTCCAAAGATTGAGGGTGAGGTTACCACCAGTTTGTCATCATCCTGGAGGGCACCACCACGGACCTACTCACCTACGAGGTCAGGATGCCAGAACAGACAAGAGGAAGCTGTTTCAGATGTGGTAGGTGCGGACATTTCCAGAGAGATTGCAGGGTGAGGTTGCCACCACGTTCATCATCACCTTGGAGGACACCCGCACGTTCCTACTCACCGAGGAGGACCGGATCATCTAGCAGAGATCCCATCTTCAAGGCAATGTAGGCACAATGGGATTTCCTGGTTGTGAAAAATGGATTACTTAAACGGATATGGGAATCAGCTGATGGGAAGTTGTCAATTTCCCAATTGGTTTTGCCCAGGAAGAGGAAAATCAGGAGGACAATAAGACCTTGGATAAGATCAGGCAGAGGTTTTACTGGGTTGAATATTGAGACGATGTAGAAAGCTGGTGCAGAAGATGTCCAGAATGCGGTGCCTCCAAAGGTCCCAAGACAAGGTCAAGGGGTGAGATGAGGAAATACAACGTAGGCGCACCATTCGAACGGATTGCCATTGATGTAGCTGGATCCTTTCCAGTGACGGACGATGGCAACAAATACATCCTAGTTGCCATGGACTATTTCGGTAAATGGGTGGAAGCCTATGCCATTCCAGACCAGGAAGCATCCACAGTAGCCAGGTCATTAGTGGACAACATGTTCACGGGATTCGGAGTACCGATGGAGCTACATTCCGACCAAGGAAGGAATTTCGAGTCGAAGTTATTCAAGAAAGTTTGCGAGCTGGTGGGTATCAACAAAACTAAAACCACGGCGCTTCACCCCCAGTCAGATGGCATGGTTGAAAGATTCAACCGAACTATGGAAGAGCATCTTTTCAAGGTAGTGGAAAATCATCAGAAGAACTGGGACAGACACCTTCCAATTTTTCTGAGCAGAGCATACAGAGCAGCCCTCCACGCCTCAACCAAGCTCACCCCGGATAGCATTGTCTTCGGAAGGCAACTTCGATTACCCTGTGACTTGGTGTTCGGATCAGCAGGTACCCAAGAGGTAGAAGTACAAGATTACGCAGATAAACTGAGGGACAGCCTGCTGAATATCCACGAAACAGCTCGGAGAGAGGTTGGTACTGGCCAGTGACAGGATGAAAGCTCGTTATGATTTGAAAGCTGATTTGGGAGGATTCAAGGAAGGTAACCAGGTTTGGCTGTACAACCCACGGCGGAAGAAAGGTGTATCCCCCAAACTAACACCGTTTTGGGAAGGACCGTACGAGGTAAAGAAGAGGATCAACGACGTGGTTTACAGAATCCTGCGCAACCCTAGGACTACGATGAAGGTTGTTCACCTCGACAGACTGAAGCCCTATCATGGTGAACCAACGACTTTTGATTGGGACAATCAAAATTAGAGGGGGATCGAAGACTCGAGAAGAAACCGTTAGCAATGACGTGATGGAACATTCCCGATCGCCACTGTTCTGGAAATTTCGGCCGTCCTATATATAGCGGGTCATATGCGACAGGCGAGTCAGTCAGAAGATAGTCCTGGGAATGTTGTTGAGCATTGTAATTGTGAACAAGTATTATTGTTAAAGTATACTACTGAGTTGTGTTTCAAAGTGTAATAAAACGGATTGAATTTATTGGACTATTTTTGAACCCCCAGTTTCGTAACAATATATATAGGGTAGGGAGTGGCATAATACTTAGTTTAATGAATGATTGTTGACAATGGCCACTAAAGCCAAGATTTGCCAAAATTATTACAGCCTTTTTCTGTGATCTGAAAACCCTTATCGCATTACTGGAGTTGCTCCAAAGAAGAATGCCATAGGTTTATATAGAATGAAATAGAGAAAAGTATGTGATTTTTAGTACATTCATATTAGTAACAGGTTTGAGTTGCCTTTAAATGAATAGGACACTAGATAACTAGCTTAGCACATATTATACATGGTTGGACCAATTTAATCGATCGTCAATTTTGATACCCAGTAGTGAGATATCCTGTCCTTTTTTATAAAGAGGATTTGAGGAGACGATCAAGTAGTATAGAGAAGAAGAAAAAGGCAAGAAATTCTGCGTTGTTTCTCAGAACATTTTCAAAAATGTCTTAGACCCGGCACATTAATAAACGAGCACAACAACAGTATTAACACCCTCTACCGATCACAATGAAGGAACTAAAATGAGCAAGGGGAGTTTTATTGTTATCAACTTGGATGGCATGTTTAGCCAAGTTAGGTATGAGCAGAAAATATGCCAGAGGAATTTCTGCATCACAATTCTATTGACTTACAAAGCGCAAGAAAACATACAGTGTGGGCCATTGGAAACGATACAGCTGCTGTGTGGGTGGAGAGAATTGGAGTATCAAAAAAACGCTCATACACGTCAACTCCAGTTTCGAGGGGGCATCGTTCATGATGGAAGGCACCTGCTATACCGTTCATCACTTGGTGCTGTAACGGCCATCCCTAAAAATGTAAATGGCAACATATGGCAAGTGATACCTCATGTAAAAGGTAGTATTCCCCCGTACATCTCGGAACAAAAAAAACAAAGTCTGTCAATTCGTTTTCTAGAAGTTAAAGTTGGAAAATCACTCTTTGTTTATTCAATCATTAGACACCAGAGCTGACAATGCAACTGTTGAATAATTATCATTATCAATGAATTAAATGTTCAAACTGTCTACCACCGGTTTACATACACTAATACAAGTGTTGTGCGAAATTCGGAAGGCAACTGGTACAGAGATTCCATTTCCGTTGCTAGGTATTGCTTCAGATTACATCCTCCATTACTTGAGTGAAACAATTTGAAGGTTTTTAGGAAGTGATAAAAAGTTGCTTGTCGCATTGGAGACAAATGCAACAAAAACATGTAGGTATGAAAGATATTTGTAAATTTTACTTGAGCGGCCCCCTCGAGTGGTCAATAATATAATCGTGCGAGAAAAAAAACGAGATATGACGGAAATATCCGTTTTGAAGTCCCCCGAGACGATTGAGACCATTTCCAGAGTGAAGTCTGTCTGTGCATATGCCGCATATATGCCGTTGCTGTTAACTGCGGTCAGATATCGGCAGCGGCACACCGATGTCGGTAAATAATTGGAATGATATCAGTTTTGCCGCTTTGGCTGAACATACGCATATTTATTATAAATGTTTTGAATTTAGCCAGAAATTACCCGTTAAAGATTTGCGATAATCGCACCGATGTCGTTTTGACACAGTATGTGGCATTACGCGCCGCTCCACTGCGACCTCTGTAATGAAAATGCAACATTGGCATTACTGAATATCACGTTGGCAGTTGACCCTACTGCTGATTTCTTGTAGGATGTCAAATCGCGTATTTTATTTTGTCTGGTCCTTGTCATTGTGGTATATGGTCATGAAAAATAATCACAGTGACGAGAGACGGGAATTTTTTCAGATTTGTATGTTGTCAACGGGAATTTTTTCAGATTTGTGTGTTGTTATTCTATCTATTCGGTGAAATATTTTTCCAGGCCCGTTTGAAATGCAATATCTGGGAACCCATTTGAGATACAATAAAAATGGTTGAAATGGAGAAAAAGTTGTCTGTTTAGGTAAATAGGAACAATCTGGCTCTACAGTTTCAGAAATCCTCTACAATTAGTGGCTTCAGAAAGTGAAAACAGTGAATTGTATATATATATAGTCCATGAATCAGTCGATTCTGAATGTTTGGTGAATTTATTGGGTATAATAATGACCTATCTTCCTGACCTAATTTCACTGTTTTCAAAGATATAATGCTAGATTGTTCTTAGGCGCTTTTATGGGCCATTTTGTTTTCATTGAAATCCCAACAGTGGAATAACGCGGTTGATTAGTAGGATACCCGCAATCGCACCATATCTGTACCATGCATCTTAACTCTGTCTACCCGCTGAAGTCCCGCTATGTATTAAAGCGGGTGGTAGTCTGGAGGCCTATACTGGTGGCCATCGCGACACGGGCTAGCCGGGCCGACGACGTATTATGATTATGGCCCGCTTATGTTGTCTGTCGGCTGTTTTTAAAGTGCCTCTAGAGGCCCACGCGTAATATGTTTGCAGGGTAATCCCGAACCGTCTGACCAATCGAGCTGAAATTTGGTATGAAGATATAGTTCCTGCCCCGAATGCGACCTTTAGTTTTTGACTGTCGTCTGCCGGAAGTGCAACTATTAAAAAATGACAGAAACTATATCTCACGAAACTTGACTTGCAATATGCCATTTGAAAGCCCTTGAAAAACTGTACCCAGAACAGTCAAAATTATTCCTCCAACTGACAACTGCAAAAAATATCAAAGTTCAAAACTTTGCCATTTAATTATTCAAAATCAATTCGATGGATTAGAACTAAATTCGGCAGGGAGTAACACAAAAAAAGAATCAAATTAAGTCTGCAGTTTGAGCTTTCTACCGTTTCCCAGTCTGGCGCTACAAATATTAATTTTCCTCCTGGGCGTTACCATCCGAGACGGCCGTTCACCCGGGCTTTGACTAGGACGACCCGCGTTTGATGCAGGACTGCTCAATTGACTGGGATCAAATATCTCCCTTGGTCAATTGACCGGTGAATTGACTGTTGAATCGACCGATCAAACTAACTTCGAACAGCCCTAAAAATGTTTTATTAATGTTTTATTTCAAAATAACCCCATTTTCCTCATGTTTTAGAGTTTCACATAGCTGATTTTTGATAACACAGGTATTGGCGTCTATCAGTTTCGAATTTATGGTCAGTTGAACGACATACAGTGAAGTACTTGACAAGAACTGCTAAAGAAGTTTCCTCAATAATGGTGTATTCGACCGCGGAAAGGGTTGAAATAATAACGATTTTTTTTAAGAACGACGAATGCGGCAATGAAACGTATCCAGTATGTTGCTAGAAAATACGTTTTAGAATTGAGGCGAAAGTTTCGTCAAACGGGATCAGTAGCCAATGAGAAACGGGACCCGGAACGTGAACTTCCGTTGAGATATGAACCTGTTGAAGTTGCACTTTTAGAACAAGTTCATGCAGACCCAACGTTAAATATGAGAAAATTGGCTAATGTTACCAACATCAGTAGAACCAGTATCTGCCATATCCTGTGTGTGGGCCGGTATTTTTGGAGACAGTCTGATTGGATCAATGTTTCTCGATGGTAATCTGACAGGAGCACCTTATTTAGAATTACTAGATAAGTGTGTCTATCCACAACTAGTAGACATCATTGAAAATTACGATCGTTACCGTTGATATTTCAACAAGACAAGGTACCTCCACAATTTGCACATCCTGTAAGAGCGTTTTCGGATAGGATGTTTCCTGGACATTGGATTGGAAGAAGAGGTCATATAGAGTAGCTCGACTTTTTCTTGTGGTGCCACTTGAAGAACAAAATCTCTGCAACGGAACCTGCATCTCTGGAAGATTTGCGACATAGAATTGTTGACAAATGCCGGCAGATAACGCCAGAAATGCTACAAAATGTGAGGTCTCATTTTGAACAGAATTTGTTTTATTGTATTGAAACCGGTGGTAGACAGTTTGAACATTTATTTCATTGACAATTATTCAACAGTTGCATTGTCGGCTCTGTTGCCATGACTATTGATTTAATAGACGAAGAGTGATTCTCGAACTTTAACTTTGCATATCTGGAAAAATAATCTACAGAATTGGTTTTTTTGTTGCTTGATGTTCGGGAGGTATCACTTGCCATATGTTGTCATTTAAATTTTTAGGGATGGCGGTCACAGCACCAAGGGATGAAACGGTATTGCAGGTGTCTTTCATCGCGAACGATGTCCCCCTCGAAACTGGAGTTGCCATGTCCGAGCTTTTTTTTGATACTCCGACTCTCTATACCCACACAGCCGCTGTTTCTTTTTCAATATCCCACTATGTATGTCCTAATAGAAACTCAAATACGGATATCTGCTTAAAGATATTGCACCTAGTGTAACCTAGTCGTCAAGCAGATGTTCATGCGAGTGGATTTTCGTTAGTGTTGATTCTATTGACTTACAAAGAGCGCTGTAAAATAATGAAAATATGCTTGCATTTTTCCGCATAGTAGGAACTCAACACAACAAATTGAGTCTTAATGACACAGTTTCAATTTCAATAATTATTAATAAATTACTTCGGAATGGTATTGCTATTGGCCGATAATATTTATAAACTACTGTAAAAAAAATCTTACATAACAATCATTTAAACCTGTTACTCTGATCATGGAGTAGACAGGAAATTATTTGTAATGAGCGAAAACAATTTTCACTGACCTTGGTTGCATCAGTAGCATTCAGGCAATCCTCTTTGGTAAAAATAGACATGATCTCTGGGTCGAGGTCAGTCATTAAAATCTCCAATGTTTGATCGGCTTCTTCTGGGGCAGTCAGAATAGGCATGCTTTTTGGAGGCAGGGGGTTCAGAGTGTAAAAGTACCAACAGTCTTTGTTGACCGCTCCCATACAGTATGCTGCCCCATCCGGGAATAAACTATCCAGAAGAGCCACCTGGAAAAAATGCAGTGTGATGAATTTTTTTTTTCCAGAAAATAGTGCATATATGCTATCATATCCCTCCCATTATCTGCGCATATTTCTAAATAATTTAGAAAACATAACTAGCACACACTAAAATTGCTACAAGAGCCAAAACATTTTTGAGTCGTAGTACCTTGCCTTTCCGTTCACATATTAGCTAACATTTTCCCGTTGAAATTTTCCAATCATAGGTAAAAAAATTTATCGCACATGTTCAGCAATATCTGTCAAACTACGAAATTTTTTGTATACATAACTTTTCCGTTCTGACTGATGGGAAATATGCTAGCCCCAATCCGAGCATATGGTTTCAAAGTTATAGGATGTTGAATTTTCATGAGCCATTTTCAAAAACATTTATTTCTTGTCTGAAAGTAATATGAAAAACATACCTAACCACACATGCGCGAAAAAATAAAAACATATTTGAATGTTCTGAAAAATCCGTTTTTTGTTAGATGTGTTCTTATTGTAATAAATAACTCTATCACGCGGTAAGCGTTTGAGTCTCCTATTCACTAACAGTTTTTTCTACTTTTAATTTTTTTATTTTTATAGCTTGCGAAAATTTAAGTTCGTTACCAATCCAATCGGAAATCAATGCCAGAACGCTTAATTGACAGTTTATATTCAGGAACCACTAAAAAGAATCGAATTTTAAATCACGCAAAACTCATGCGCCATATCTAAGCCCACCTCCCAAATCTTTATATTTTGTACATACTACCATATTAAATCTTGAATGCTCATTTTGGACGGATTCGGACAATAAATTAAAAAACTCGCCCGTCATTTTGAAACAGCCATTTTGAGATTAATTCAGTCTCTGAACTCAAAAATCCCATACACCAACACTGAATAGAGTCTGACCATAAATCAGAACATTGACATTTTGGAGCCGCCTTACTTAGTTGTTAAATTTTAATAACAAATTCGAAATCTCCAACTTCACAAACTCCTATAGCCCAAGAGCCCACGAAGGCCAGACCTTCGTTATTTTATAAAAGCTGAAAGTTTGTCTGTGCATGTCCCCTATACAGGTAAGAACGACCAGCGACTATAGAGTTTGGGTTGTGGTTACTTGGGCAGGTAACAAGTAGTAAAGGTATAAAATAGTACCTAAAATTTGTTAAAGTATAAAGCTCAATTTTTTTATATTTTCTTCGGGATAACTTTAGAAATCTCATCATCCATTGCCGGACACTTATGATAGTTGCTACCCCCCGCCAGACACCCCTAAACTTTAATAAATTATAATTATACTTTCGTTATAGTATAAAAGCTAAATTTTATATATGTTACTCGGGGACCTATAAAAAAATGTTACCTCAATAGCCGGACAGTTTCAATGGTTTTTACATCTTGACAGACCATTGAACTCAATATTACGTAACTGGAAAGGACGCGCAATGGCAAGGGCCTGAGGCAAATAGCTGAATTATGCAACCCGCAGTGGTTTAGTATCGCTATCTCTCTCTTACTCGTTGGGTCAAATATAGAAAATAGTTAAAATAGTTTTTTTGGCAAAGTAATCAAAAAAAGGTTTTATTTTAATATATAAAAAAAGGCTGAGATATTCTAACCAATATTTAAGCCAAAATAGGAATAAAAATGTCAAATGTTTGCATTACTGTAGGGTTAAATTAGAAAATAAAACATGCACCTCGGGTTATTCAGTCTTATTTATATCCAAAAAACATTATTTTAAAAACTTAATACATAACATCATTGGTAATGAATAAAGGAAACAATCAAAAATTGCAGTCCATAATGGTCAGTAAAAACATCAAAGCACATCATGTTAGGTATAACTTTAAAGAGCTTAACAAGCAGTAGGAAAATTATCGATATTATTAATCGATATGGCCATTGTATCAGCTATCAGGGCATCGAGGTACTAGAGACTGAAACAACGTATACTTCTTTTGAACAATCCAGTTTGTATCCAGAGACGATTAAAAGAAATCCTGAACTTTTTACTGGTGTGGCATATGATAATTTCGATAGTTTTGCGGAAAGGATACTCTACATGACACCGTTGGAATTATATACCAGACCATCGAGGCCAATACAACCGAGGAATCTGAGATGCCCGAAGAACTTGACATGTCTGAAGCGCCCGATTACAAATAATGAAAATAATTTACCACAAACAACGGTAAAAAGAAGAAGAAGAAGAACTTTTGAAGCCATATCTACAGAAGAGATTCCGTATCCTAAAAAACCGAAAATGACAAGTGAACTGCAATAAACAATTGATGATAAAGAAGTTAAGTATACACTCTACAAACTCGCAGCTATACACCGAAATCGACAATATACGGATGATCAGTCATGTTTTGCAGTTACCTGACGTTCCTATGTGGGTTGGTTTAAATAGGCTGATTTGTAACAATGCTAGCTCACAACTTATTTTTTATTTAACCCCAATCAATGCATCACCAACTAGTACATCTATCTATAGTGCTAGAAACTATGGAACAGAATAAAAAAAATGCTGAAGATTTACATCAACGTTACATCCAGGTAACCTACGATCTTGCTATAGCAAAAGTAGCATTTCAAATACAATCTACGGAAAAACCCAAATTTGATAATTTATTCATACATCTCGGACCGTTTCACATTATGATGGCTTATTTTAAAGCAATCGGTAAAGTAATTAGTGACTGTGGGTTAACAAATGTTATGGTTGAGAGTAGTTTGCTGGCAAGCGGTTCTGTGAATGGGTTTCTTGATGGAAAGCACTTCAACCGCTGCAAAAGATTGCATCCTTTAGTAGCATTAGGATTGGAACTTCTAAATTTTAAATCATTTTTACAACATGACAACACAAAATTAACAGAGGAATGATAGAGGAAGTGAAAAGACTACAAAACTGTGAAATATCGTCATTTAACATTGAAAATAATGAACTGAAAGAATTGATGAATAATTACAATATTTTCAAGCAACAATGTCTCAATGGTGAGCATGGTAAAACTTCACAATTTTACTTAATTTACATCAGTCTCATACATCATTACTTGAACTTGTCACGGAGCATTCGTACGGGGGATTTTGAGCTTTTTATATGCAACCAACAAAATTATGCACGATGTAAAATATTATGATAATTTGCTGAAAGTTGAAGAAACTCATCCTGACTTATACGTAGAATTTAAACAAGGTTGCTTTGGTATCAAACGGACCACCAAACCATTTTCTAGACAACCGATTGACCTGGTATTAGAGCAAACTATAAATGCAGACACTGCTAGAAGGCTCACAGGTGTTATACACTTCACCAATTCAATTTCGGCACGTCAACGGTGGGCTCGTAATCATGATGTTAGGTCTACAATAATAAGTCAAGTTTATCTAGAACTAGGACTGCAATCTCATCAAGATGTTTCAACAGACTTAAATCTTCATAATATCCGGAAAAATACCAAACAATTGAGACAACTTATCGCTACCTTTGATCGATTTATTAATCCCTTCAGTTCAGAAGTGCCGAAAGACCAACTAATAAATATTTCATCTGGAAAATCCGCATCGCCATCGGTAGACATTAATTCTAAACATTGAAAAAATGGAGATTATCTTCGTAAAACATTTGTTTCCGAATGTTTATCAGATATAACCAGATTTGAAAAAGCTATACAAAAAAAAACAATTGTCAATTTTTCTATAGATTATAAGAAGAAGAAGAAAGTTCAAGTAGGTGGTAAAATTAAGGAAATTAAAATCCAAAGAGATTTATTTGGACGCATGCTGGGTATCTCAATGGATTTTAATGTAGACATTTCAAAGATTTTGTCTTACCCAATTACCTCAGTGCCATTGTCCATGTGCCATTTGGATGGATTTATTTATAAGACAGATAAATCTGCTCTGATGAAATGTCTAGAGAAAGAGGTCCAGCATGAGCAACCACATCATATAGATGTTGTAATAATTGACGGTTTCTTCCTATTGCATACAATGAAAAATGTTCCAAAAACATTTGGAAATATTTCAAAAAAATTGTTGCAAATGGCTACTCAATTTCAAGCATCGAGAATTGATGTGATCTTGGATCAATACTTTACTCCATCTATCAAAGATTACAAGCATTCCCAACGGTTAGAATCCGCACAATTGGAGTACTCTATAACTGGGCCTGAACAAATTCGATCAAGTGATTTCGCGAAAGAGTTGAAAATTTTAAATTTTAAAGAAGCTCTGGTTAGTTTTTTTATTTCACATTGGGCTACTGATGAAGTGGTGCCATTTATTGGCAACAAAACGATATACATCAATTTCAGAAAGTGTCATTCTTTCACTGTTGATAATTCCAACAAAGTTGTCTCTAGGGTTGATGGAGAGTTGTCATGCCCAGCACACGAGGAAGCAGATACGAATATAGTATACCATGCATGTAACATCAACTATCCAGCAGAAATAGTAATAAGAAGTGCTGATACCGATATTGCGGCTATAATGCTTGGTAACATGCATCACCTTAAAAGTGATTCGGTTGTTCGGATGCTTACGGGTACTGGCAATAATTTAGATATGTGGACCTAACCAAAATACATGCAGAGTTGGGACTGTTAATTTGTCAGAGCTTACAGGTTGTGATTTTAATCCTGCGTTCTTCAGAAAAGGAAAATTAAAACCATACAAGACATTAAAAAAATATCCAGAGTACCAGGAAGCTTTCAAGAACTTCGGCAACAGCGAATTAACTGAAAATTATTTAGATCATCAACAAAACATCTTTAATATTATTCAGAGATTTATATGCAATGTTTACAATGTCCCTAATGTAATTGATGTGGATGCCGCTAGACTTCAAATATTAATCGACTCGTATACAGTCTCCGATGTAAACGAAGCTTTTGACCGAAAGAAGTTGCGAAATTTTGACGCTAGCAATCTATCACCTTGCAAAAGCGAGCTATGCAGCAATTTCTGCGAGAAAATTATATATGTACCATTTGGAATAATGTTCATCTGAAAAATCCAACCACATATCAACCAGACAATAACGGCTGGGTATTGAAAGATGACAAATACCACTTCAAATGGTTTGAAGGGGATCAACTACCAAGTTATGTTAGTGATTCGCTCAAAGCTCAATCAGGTATGACAAATTATGGTACATAATTTTTTAATTATTCATAATTGTATAAACTTGCTTATTTTTTTTCAGAAACTGACGAAGAAGGCGATATTGACGACGATCATGCCATCGACTGGAGAGTAGTGACGAAGAAAATGAAAATATCGACGACAATGATGAAATTAATAAAAAATATTAAATATTTTTTTAAATTGTAATCATACTTTTTTTATATTTTATGATATTAAAATACCATTTTTTACTTTATACAAAATGGCTATGAACGTAATACAATTATTTTTTTATTGGATATCTTAAAAAATCGTAATCGACTAAGCATTCGCGCTCGCACCTACAGCGGACTTTCAATGTGTCTGGCAAGATGTAAAAACCATTGAAACTGTCCGGCTATTGAGGTAACATTTTTTCATAGGTCCCTTTTATAACGAAAGTATAATTATAATTTATTAAAGTTTAGGGGTGTCTGGCAGGGGGTAGCAACCGTCATAAGTGTCCGGCAATGGATGACGAGATTTCTAAAGTTATCCCGAAGAAAATATAAAAAAAATGAGCTTTATACTTTAACAAATTATAGGTACTATTTTATACACCTTTACTACCTGTTACCTGCCCAAGTAACCACAACCCAAACTCTATAGTCGCTGGTCGTTCTTGCCTGTATAGGGGACATGCACAGACAAACTTTCAGCTTTTAAAAAATAACGAAGGTCTGGCCGTCGTGGGCTATAATTTTGAACAGGTTCGCACTATAAATCATAAAAATCGTCCACCATCTTGAATTGTTGAATTTTTATTCTGGCTCTTAATCTGGAATTTTAAGATACAAAGAACAATGTCTTGTTTCTTAAGATTGTTCCCTGCTACCAACCTACATAAATAGGTGTATAATGAATCGAATACACAACTTTCCAAGCTTTTTTTTGTGGTGGGTTGGCATTAAACCGTAGTTTTTTTTGCCACATACTTTTTTTATTATTATTATCTATATATTACTATGATTAGATTAAAATTAAATTGTGATTTGTTCTTTGATACAAAATTCCATAGTTGTTATAAATACAGTGCGGCTTTTTTCATTTTTATTTTTTTTTTTCTTGTTATATATATTATTAAAAATTATGGAATCAGAGTGTGCATTTGAAATGTCAAACATACAGGCGGCTTTTTATAGCCCCTGTTAACCTTTGCATGGTTCGACGTAGAACAATGAAAAAAAAGGTATGGAATGATATCACCGATGCTACTTTTTGAAATGAAAGACATCGTGATTGCCAGATAGATGGCGCGGGGGGGGGCATCAACTTGAAAATTTCAAATAGCATGGGGGGTTATGTGGCTCATCGTTGAAAAGAAAATTCAAATTCCTTTGCAACTATCTTTTTTTAAATTTCGTTCATATGTTTTTTCACAATATGCATTTTAAATGTCAAGTATAACAAAAAACACAACTGTTATGTACACCCTTGTTATTCCATTGTTTCAGTTTTTCCAAAGAGTCGGATTGTAGTTCATATACTTTTGATTTGATGTAACCCCACAGAAAGTAGTCACAAGGTGTGAGATCTAGTGATCGTGCCGGCCATTCGATTGGTCCACGACGTCCACTCCATCTCATAGG
This sequence comes from Gonioctena quinquepunctata, assembly GCA_018342105.1. Lineage (NCBI taxonomy): Eukaryota > Metazoa > Arthropoda > Insecta > Coleoptera > Chrysomelidae > Gonioctena > Gonioctena quinquepunctata. The sequence goes on along the minus strand of JAFIRS010002630.1, from coordinate 89,608 downwards.
GTATCTTACATCCAGATACTCTCGAACTTGACGTTGGAAGTGAGGAGGGGCCCCGTCTTGCTGGAAAATAATGTGTTCCTGGAATTCGTTCTCATTTTCTTCTAGTATTTGGAGTATGAGTGGACCAATCGTTTCTTGTAGCATCTCCAGGTATAAATTACCGTTCAAGTTTTCTTCCAGAAATAAAGAACCTACAATATGGTTTCCCAGAATTCCTGCCCACACATTCAGTTTCTGTGGGACCTGTGTGTGATCTTCTCGAAAGATATCGGGGTTTGTGTCACTCCAGTACCGCACATTTTCTGAATTCACGTTTCCGTTAAAAAAAAAAGTACTTTCATCTGAAAAACAAATATTTTTAATGTAATTGCGGTTCCCAGCTATCTTTTCCATCATAATTTCACAGAATTCCATCCTTCGGTCGGGGTCATCTTCTGTGAGTTGGTGTAACATTACCAATTTGTATGGATAGAATCTGTATTTCTTCAATTTTTTTTTAGTGTCGATCTTGATGCGTCAATCGTATTTGCTAAAAGTGAGGTACTTTGTTGAGGATTAACCACCATTTCGGCAATTACCGAAACTTCCGTCTCCTCCGAAATTGATTTTCGGCCTATGAACAGTGCCAGTTCTGTTGAATTTTTCAACCAATTCCCTCAAATACTTTCGAGTTATTGGATGATCAGGGAATTGTTCATCAAAAATTATCTCTGCTGCATGGTAGTTCCCACGGGCGTCACCAACAATGTAGATCGTTTCAGTTTTCTCTTCGATAGGACGTACACGAACCATGATAATGTTTCAAATTCAAAATAATACTAGTAGAAGTATATAGAATGAAACTCTTCTTTAAATACAAATGCGATAATATAAAGAGCATGTATAGTTTAACCATTTTCAATTGCAGAAGCTGTTTCTATAAGCAGCAAATCAAAAACTCACTTCGCTTACACGAGCGTATATGCGAAGTAACGGAACGACAAATAATGTGTACTACTCGTAAACATTCTCCGTCGCCGAACGGAAGATCAAAAGAGCCAACAGTCAACGTGAGTTTGAGTGACAGCTGTCTAGTTCTACAGCAGTTTCGCCTGAGCCAATCAAAACGGACCGCAAGCCAATGATAATGCTTGTAGGTGTGTCCATAATTGGGGGCCGAGAAAACTAATAAATCAGAGTTATATTTGTGTTTGAAGAGGTCTGAATAAATAAAAGCCAGTAGCGTCTCTGGTCTGGGATCGAAATAGGTTTTAAAATATTCTATAGTTATGTTGTGTTTTGTTGGAAAATATGGCTTTTTTTTTCGACCATAGGAAAATGAAATTATGATGATCCGATTGCCTATTAATACATACTTCCTCGCTTATGGCATATTTTTTTTATTTTAACGTATTTTTAAATATTTAAATATCTAAATAAAATTAGTTATCTCCCCTCTGCTGCTCAAAAGATACCGCTTCAAGACTGAAACTTTTTTTTATGTTCTGTAATTGTAAATGGTTTAACTATACAGTCATTGTTACACAGTGCCGGCCCCGCGCCATCTATCGGGCAATCACAAAGCCTTTTATTTCAAAAAGTAGTATCGGTGATATCATACAATACCTTTTTTCATTGTTCCACGTGGAATCGTTCAAAAGTTATGAGAGGGCGGGGGCATAAAAAGCCGCAGTCACATATCAACGAAATGAAAAAAAAACTGGATGCTTGGAAAGATAATTGAATTCTCTTTTCAACGATGTGCCACATGACCCCCCATGCTATTTAAAATTTTGAAGTTGATGTGCCCCCCGCGCCATCTATCGGGCAATCTCAATGTCTTTTACTTCAAAAAGTAGTATCGGTGATATCATACAATACCTTTTGTTTTTCATTGTTCTACGTCGAACCGTTCAAAAGTTAACAGGGGGGGGGCTATAAAAAGCCGCACTGTATATATATATATATATATATATATATATATATATATATATATATATATATATATATATCTTCTTTGAATGTACTCAACAGAATTACAATATTTGTTGGCAATTTGGATGATTAATTTATAAAAAAATTCCGACTGATGTGTGTTATGGAGGTTACATGAGGCTAAGTGTGAACCTTTCCAAGCTAATGAATATTGATGAACATAGATATTATATTATATTATGGATAATCGTGCAAAATCCTACAAGGTTACTTTGTAGATGCTTGCCGAGAAATAGAGAAATATTAATCAATTCGATTTTGGCTGACAATCAATAGACTGGTTATTATTTGTCCCTCATAAAATTCAAATTCAAAATAAGTTTATTATCTCTCAGTACAGTCACATCTAATTAGATAAAATATATACATAACATTTCATTTCCGTAAAAACATTATCCTCTTCCTCGGGGAAGAGAGGTTATGGGTCCTTAGGGATGAAACGGGGTTGGGGAGTATGTGGGGTATTTTTGCATCAACCTTAATATGTTTCCATATCAAGGTGATACATACCAGTTTCAAAGTGTCTCACACGCTCCCGAGGGGGTAGTGGGGGATACCCTTGCTGTGTTTGCGATAGGCCCTAGTATGATATATCGAATTTAAAACATTTACGAGTGTTTCAGCATCTCCTGCTACACGCTTATATGCTAATTAGCTAATTAACTATTTTCATTTCTGAACACAGTATAGTATCAGATTTTTATTCAGAGTAAAAGTGTATATAACATGGTATACAGTGATTTATCTTAAAGTTTCTAATTGGACCACAAAACTGCACCTAAGCATACTGAATGCGTGTGTTGTGCTTGTCTGCAATCCTCCAGAAACATTGAGATTGTACAGAAATTCATTGGTGATAGTTTTTTTGATGAGTACAAGACATTTATATACAATATATTAGGTACAATATATATATATATATATTATATGTTTAGTTATTGTCTCTTTTACTGGTAAAAATATCCCAAAAAACAGTTCTAGAAAAAGTATTGTATCCATTCGGCGCTGCGATGGAATGATAGCAGTTCAAATTCTTGTCAGACGTTTATATGTTAAGTGTCAGACCGAGATCTGGCTCATAAACAGTATGAATTTTTTTCCGCAGTTTGTAACTTTATTTGTTAGTTTCTCTCGCGTTAACATCAACTTTTTGATAGATTAGGCCGCCATGTTTTCGATGTTGTTGATGATGTTCTCTAATGTCTGTTATATTTCTAGTTAACGGACTCTCAGGAGCAAAATACTTATAAAATTTGTACGAAATTGTTCTTGGATGGTTGTGACTTGTGCCAACTCAGGCAGCGCATCAAGTCGAATGTATCTGTCGCTCTGTGTGACCATACAAAGTACCTTGTTCTGCATCCTCTCCAATTTCAACAACGTTGTTTTGGGAAAGTTGCAGAACACCGGATAAGCGTATAACATTACAGGTCTTGTAAATAATTTATAAATTGGTAATTTATTTTCCTTAGAGTTTTCGCTATTAATGGATACATTCTTTTAACCTCTGCGGAAGTTCTCTGGATGGATACATTTATGTGTTAATGTAATGTTAGACATCTGTCCAGCTGTACTCCCAAGTATCTCACAGAGTCCAGCTCGTTCACTTGATTTCCTTTGACTTTTAACTTTCCAAAGATCTTTTTGTTTGTACATTTTCTTGAAAAATTAATAAGCAAAATGCGGATATATCGCGGTATCACCGCTACATTGGTCTGCTGGAATATTAGAAAAATCGTTCGTATACAGAGAATAAAAATGTGGAGACAAGCAGGAGCCCTGTTGTGGAACACCTGCTTCGACTGCATACACTGCGGAGAGGGTTTCATTTACTCTTGTCCGACAAGTCCATTGATCTAGATATTAGTCCAATAACTTAATCATATGCAAAGGTACGCCTGCCCTATGCAGACTTTATCGAGCGCCTTTTCGAAGTACAGCAGGATCATGACTGTGTTTTGTCCACGATGAAAGGACTCCTTCACCCCATGCACAATTCGAGCCACTTGTGACGTTGTTGAGTGTCCTTTGTGGAACCCGAACTGCTTCGCTGGGATGAGTTTCATCCTTTCCCCGATCTTGACAAAACGACTAAGGAGGATCTTGTCCATTACTTTGGCTACGACGCTAAGCAGAGAGATCGGCCCGTAGCTATCTACTTTTGTTTTATGTTTGCCTATTTTTAGAATATGAATAATTTCTGCTCCTTTAAGCGCTTTTGGATAATATTGGAACTAATAAGGCATTTATTAAATATAAAAATTGGATCAGCGTCTTTTTTGACAAGTTCTTGAGCAGAATTGCATACATTTTGTCCGGTCCTGGCACTTTGTAGTTGAGTAATTGATTTATTATATATGTAAGTTCGTCATGGTTTGTCAGGAGTTTTGCAAGTTTTGGAATTTATTAATATCGGTAGCATCTCTTCGATTTGGTTAACTATTTCGGTTGCATGTCTCTGTTCACCTGTGTGGACAGACTTGATAAATTTCTAAAAAGAAGGGATGAGGGTAGGTGGTTATGTATAACAGAGCACTGGAAAACTGAATATCATCTCCAGAGCTATATATTAGCAAACTTTGAATTGATATCCTGCTTTGGAAGACATGTGAAGGAACTTGGTGGAGCCGTAGTCTACACAAGAGTAGTCATCAACCCAATGAAACAGGCAGATTTGAGCGATATATCGGTAAAGGGTCACTTCGAATGTGCTGCGGCAGACTAGTGTTAAGAAAAACAGAACTATTAAAATTGCGATTTATAGACCCTGTAGTGGGGACATGAATTCTTCAGTAAGTTGGAACATTTATTAAATTCCATCTTCACAAAAAATACGACGGTCTTCTTAACTGGTTACTTTAACACATATTTCAAAACACGATGTAGTAATCTGAGGAATTTACTAAAACTCACGAGTTCTTACAACCTATATCCAGTCATTGATGAATACACGAAAGTTACACATAACACAAAAACATGCATTGATAACATATTCACCAACTATGAAGGTCCATACAAAACGGAAGTAGTTGAAAACCACTTTTCAGATCACACTGCGCAAATTGTTGAATGAAATATACATATAATCAAATATGCTTCTAGTATGGGTGGACTTAATGTATACAGGGTGATTCAAAAGTACTTTGACAAACTTCGGGAGGTGATTCCTCACAATATTCTGATATGAATTGTCCAAATGAATATATGTCCGGAAACGCTTCGTTTTCAAGATACAGGGTGTTAAAGTTTTATTTATTTTCGTTTTTTTTAAATAACTTTCGAAATACAGACCTTAATTAAGTTTTCAAGATACAGGGTGTTAAAGTTTTATTTTTATTTTCGTTTTTTTTAAATAACTTTCGAAATTGACTAATTTCAAGTCGATTATTTGATAATCGATGCGTGTTGAAGTTATTACCATCATTTTGCATTTTTCACAAGAATGCTTAGGAAATTAATTTGACGTTTAAGTAGTTTTGGTTATTTGTAGGGGGCGCCACCTATTCTATTTATTTTGACTCGTTTAAAATAGTTATTTTTGTATCAAGGGTGCAAAATCTGTATTTGTTTTAATAAAATTTGCAATAAATATCAACATTTTATTTCAAGAAATTTTGAATATGTAGAATAAAATAAAATAACGGAAACTAAATTGTATTCAAATAAATTATTCAAAGTGTCCACCTTCAGCGAAGATACAGGCATTCAGTCTTCTAGTCATTGAATCTCGTACCCGCTCAAAAATTATTGGTGTGTTTCATATTGTTTCACAGGCGTCTACTATTCGGTTTCTTAGATCTTCCTCGTTCGCTACTGGAGTTTTATAAACTAGTGACTTCAAATGTCCCCAAAAAGAAAAATCTAGAGGGTTTAGATCTGGGGACCTTGGTGCCCACGCCTGGTTAGGTTCTTCTTACCCCTACCGATCCATCGATTTGGATAGACAGTGTTAAGGAATTCCCTGGCTACAACGCTAAAATGGGCCGTAGCCCCATCATGCATAAACCACATGCGGATACGAATTTCTAATGGTACATTCTGAAGTAGTCCCGGCAATTCATTTTCTAAAAAGTCTCTGTAATTTGCGCCATTTAGTCGGAACGGAAGAAAGAAAGGACCTATCAAGTAATTATCAATTATTGCCGCCCATACATTTACAGAAAATTGATACTGATAATGTCTTTCACTAACTGCGTGCGAATTTCCCAGAGCCCAAACATGGTTGTTATGAAAGTTTGTGATAGCATTTCGGGAGAAGTTTGCCCCGTCCGTGAAGAGTACATATCTTAAAAATTGAGGATTTCCAGACAATTTTCTCAAAAACCACCGAGACATAGTAATGTGTTGGGGAAAGTCTCGTGGCAAAAAAGCTTGCACATTTTGAATATGGTATGGATAAAATTGTTGATCGTGGATAATTCTCCAAACTGTGGACTGAGTAGAATTGAGAGCTTCGATTCTGGGGTTCGGACTGCTCGTGGTCTTCCAATAATATCAGCTGCCCTCTTACCTCTACCTGTTTCTGCCAAACGACGGTGGAGACTGGTAATTGTTGGAGCTGAAGGCAGTACTCGATTAGGAAATCGCTCCTGGTGAATACGCCTTGCTTCGCGCGCATTGCCATCCGAAAGGCCATAAACGAAATGCATATCGGTTAAATGAGCATTATTGTTTAAGTAATCCATTTTTTCAAAATTCGTGTTTTAAAACTTACAGAAACTTCAACAAAACGTTTAACTGTCACATAATATGTAATTACCAAAACTACTTACTTAAACGTCAAATTCATTTCCTAAGCATTCTTGTGAAAAATGCAAATTAATGGTAATAACTTCAACACGCATCGATTATCAAATAATCGACTTGAAATTTTCAAGTCCAAATATCTAGAAAATGGTTGCTTATAGCGACTTGTAACAAGGTTAGCTTTTTTACGTAGATATGATAGAGGAATCGAATTTTTTACTGAAAAATGTGCTAGAAGTACGCTCAAAAAAGTTATGAATCTTCAAAAAAAAAAAGACATGTAGGTGGCGCCCCCTACGAGTGAGCGCAATAATAATATCAGGTTCGAATTCGACACCTCAAAAAACATCTCAATACCAATTTTCGTTCAATTGAGGTCAGTAATTCGAAAGTTATTAAAAAAAAACGAAAATAAAAATAAAACTTCAACACCCTGTATCTTGGAAACAAAGCGTTTCCGGACATATATTTATTTGGACAATTCATATTAGAATATTGTGAGGAATCACCTCCTGAAGTTTGTCAAAGTACTTTTGAATCACCCTGTACACATTAAGTCCACCCATACTAGAAGCATATTTGATTTTATGGAAAAAAGTTCATAGCGATAGGCATTTTACTGGATCTGTCAAAAGCTTACGATTGTATAAATTATTGACCAGTCTCTATGACAGGCATGGGTTCGATGAGCTTTTTCATACCTCGACATGCCCCTGATCGGTACAGGGTAGGACAAACAGATACTGACTAATGCCTGGAATCCGAATAAACGAAAGAAGTAAACAAATCCTTCATCTATTCTTTAGTTTTCCTCTAGATGTCGTGGGATAAATGGAAATAATCAAGAGCCAACGCCATTCGTGGGGGTATTAACCAGGAGACAGTTGTTTTCAGATGAATATTTGACCAATTTTCAAATTTAAAGGTTCTTCTTAATTCAAACTTAATTTGACCTTCACTTGAATAACTTCCCCCAAGCACTAACGCCAATTGTGGTTGTTTCAGGAATATTGATAGACAATACTATTTTTTACAACCCAAGCATGAATGAATTCAACTTCAGTTTTAATGTGATGTTTCAGTAACAATTGAAAATACTATGATAATAAAATATTAGTACAACATACATAAGAAGACAGATGAAATTATAGTTGACAGTTCGAAGCAATTAGCGGTGAAAGTTTGAACTGTGTGAAGTAACGTGCATACGTCCATCAGAGGCCTAGAGTATGTTTTTAAAGGTGTGAGAAAATTGGCGTTTTCAATTTCGAAATATGAAAAACGATGAAAAAATTATTCTGAGTTTGTTGCTGAACTTTCTAGGTGGTAATCATCATGCGCAAATCAAAATATTTGATTAAAGTGGCATATGCGTTTCCCCCATTCAACGTCGTTGAATATAGGGCTCCGCGTGGGCGTTACGGCAGGAGTACAGCACCTCTCGAGAGAGCAATGCACATAAAATATTTTTTGTGTATACGCTCCCCAAAACGGCAACTTAGGGAATTAAAAAAAATCCGTAAAATGCTACTTTTACGGACTTATCCGTGAAGTGTCGTCATGGCAACACTTAACGAACTGAATTTTATTTATTCATAAAACATAACTGACTATTAACGGGTGTTTATAAATACTATAAAAACTATGAACCAATAACATTTTGCCGCGAAAAAGCTAGGAATTTTGATTTTTTTAGAATAAAATTGCCAATGGTTATTGTTGCGATAGGTACAAACATCATGACTTTTACACTTTCTTCCTTCGAACAATCGCAAACAAAATGATGTAAATTCAAACAAGAATATACGTTTAGTTTGGGTTCAAATCAGTTTCGATTTTCACACCTAAACCTACATACATTTATTGGATGATAACAATTTATATTTAATTTTTTCCAAATGTCACTTTTACCATGAAGTGGGCGAGATCTAGCATTCACGATTCGAATGTCAAACTAGGGGAAAACAGGATTTTGCTGTAAACTGAATACATTTACAATTTTCTTTCAAATTTGGAGTATCTTTCTGAATGGTTGTCATATTTACTTACAAGTTTATTATATTCAACTATCTATATCCCCAAAATAGGTTAGTATAGTTGGATCCTGGAAAAAATGACTGGAAACACAATTAGAGAACATAACAACGAACGCAAATGTTATTGACTAGTTGACATATCTAACACTTGACACGTCGGTAATAAAAAATCTGATTCGATATTTCACACGGCCTTCTGCCTGTGCTGCCTACAAATATATTTGCGTATTGATAGCAGAAATAATATCATACTTCTTACATGAAACATTCTTTGGAAAGCTAATACAAAAAAATATTGTATGCAACACGTACTCAAATCTTCATATTACGGTCTCGGCTAGCGCCTCGTCCGTAAACATTACGATTCGTCCTCATTTTGCGTACTTGTTATATAAACTACTATTTTATACTCTTAAATATGAATTTAAAATTTCAAATAAATTATAGTAGGTATCATCTGAACACTTGGAAGAATGTAATTTCATCGAATTTTGATAATGTGAGGCTATTGTTAATTAGGTAGTTTTTTTGAACAGCCGATTTTATTAAAAACCGAATAAATTGTTCACAGAATGACTCCATAATTTTTTTGCTTTCTGGAGCACATTTTTCATGTGTAGGTACTCAATAATATCACACTATAAAATTGTTTGAAAGTTTATTATTTTGTTAATTATAAATTTCTCAAGTTAACAAAATATGATAAATTGAGTAAATATTGTCAATTGTTTTTTTGATATTTCACATTACTATCAGTTTCATGTCTGACGAAAAAATGTATGCTATTTGTTGATAAAATATTTATAAACAAACAAATACGTTGTATATTTTTAAAAATAGTTTTTTGGATTGGCTTTCAAATTCATATTCGTTATTCTCTACCTAATAAGAAATAAACAATGTAATTGTTTATTTACTTGACAATTACTCAAGAACAAACTTTCATTGGAATTATATTTTTTTAATGATACAAAAAATAACAAAAACAACCATACACGACAAACATTTTTGTTTGTAATATTTGTAGAATTTTCTAAAAAAAATTACAAAATAATTTTTTGAACAGTTTGTCGTATATGTATGGTTGTTTTTGTTATTTTTTTAATTAAAATTAATATAATAATGCTAATGAAAGTTTGTTTATAACTAATTGTTAAGTAAATAAACATCTAAATTAAAAAAAAAAAGAAATTTTCGTTATTAGGTAAAGAATATCCAATTATTAATTTTAAAGAGAAAATTTGAATAATAAAAAAATAAACTATTACAATTTAAAAAAATTGTTTTGATTTTTTAATTTTTTATTATTATAATAAACTCTTAGCAGCCTAATGCAGTTTTTTTTAAATATTGAACTTAAATATCCATTTGTTTATAAATATTTCATAAACAAATAGCGTACATATTTTTTTTCAAACGTTGTGAAATGCCTTTGTAAAACAAAAAAAAAAAAAAAAAATTTTTTTTTTTTTTTTTTAATTAAATTTAAAAAAAAAAAAATTTTAAAAATTTTATTTATTGAGTTAATATACTTAATTTTTGTTTATTTTAAATTCATATTAAATAGTATAAAACAATATTTTACATGTATTGCTCTCTCGAGAGGTGCTGTACTCCTACCGTAACGCCCTTGCGGAGCCCTATATTCAACGTTGAATTAAAATTATAAATAATTGAGATAGAATTCTGGAACTTTTTCATGGGAAATTTCCTCCTTTTCAAGAATATGTTTTTTATTTTCTCTACCAAGAATAGATTTTGAGCTATTGCCAAAAAACTAAGGCCGTTATTATTTTTATTTTTTTTTGTTAAAAAATATCAAATTTTTGTCGGCAGAAAAAATCGAAAAAAAAAACTTTCTCAGAATGACATCCCGAAGCGAATGAGCCATCGCTCATATTTTTAGTAGACGTGGAACGATTTTTCGCAGGAAACTCACTTCTCAGACTATTAGAATATCAGTGAAAAACCGGAAATATATTGGGCACTCATTCAGAAGAACTTCTACAACCTTATTGGCTGAGACTGAAGTCAATTTGCTTGAGTTAAAAAGGCACGGAGGCTGGGAATCTACTGTAATAACTCAATTTGAAAATTTTATATATAATGGAAATATTTCGAATTTTTAGGAAAAAAAGGACAAAACCTTTACCGGAACTCGACCCTTGGGCACCAATACTTCAAAATACTAATTCGCAACTGCAACATAATGTCAGAATCGCAAATACCGAGAACGTGTGTGTCTGGCTTTAAGTGTAGGTATGGTTTAGAAGAAATAAATAATTTTTAAGACAAACAAGCCGGGAGACTACATAATTTCAGTCTATGCTTTTAGAACTGAAACAGTTACTTTGCTTTCTGCGGTCAAAAAGCATTATATAACACGAATTTTAATGACAAGAAGGGTGACACTAACCACTTATTTATTCTTAACTGTAAATACATTCGAGTTTTTTGTGGCATATCTGTGACTGTGGAATTCAAACGTAAAAAAAAATTCATAAAAATCATGAACAGTTTCTTCCCTTTTGACGTTTCTTCTAACATCTTTAGCACGAAATGTTTTTATTAATTGGGGGCTCTATTTGGCAATAAAAATATCTCTGGGATATTTTTCAATTATAGTTTTTCATTTTTGTATCTAATGCATGAAATAGTTTTTGGTCCCATTTGAAAATCGGTGTAAAAAAGTCCATGAAAAATGTGCCAATAAACCGTTAAAAAAAGGGGACACCTTCGTATAGGGATCAAAAAGATTCGCGATGCTCCTATTGAAATTGTTCAAGTTACTTTTTGGAAAGGCTGTCCTGTGCGAAAAAGTAATATATTGACTAAACCAATTTCTATTTCCCATATCCCGAACTTTTTGAATTAGAATAAACTATATATCTACTTACTTCTTGATCAAAGTGTTGATGTGGTGTAACTTGTAGATCAGGCCTCTTGAAATTTTTCCTGGAGTAGAATAGATCCTCTACTTCCGTGAATCCAGCGTCTTGCTCTGCCATAAGTAAAAGAGGCTCAAGACACAACAGCGGGGTGGTGGTACCACAAGTTTTCAAAATAAACCTCCTCTTGGAAATGAACATCGAACTTTCACTGAAAAAAAAATGCAATCATAATCGATGGGAAAACACTGGTTACTAAATTCAGCTAATATGAATAACACCTTTAGTAAGAGACTACATAAGTTCAAAGACGCAAAATTAGAGCCTTCTTGTAATAGCATAACACACATTTCATTAAAGTAACAAACAATACATGTTAACCACCACTGAGAAAACAAAATGTATGACTTTCTCCAAGGAACCGGTGAGATGTAAGCTCGCAATAGAAACCAATTGAATAGGTAATGAGCATCCGTTACTTACGAGCAGACACATCAAGTAGACATTGCAAATCAACAAAACCTCAGTATTATCAAGTTACATTAAGATGAATCACCTGGAAATATAACCTGCGGATATGCTAACCTATGACATCGAGACCCGAGCTGACACCAATAACCCAAAGGGTATCTTAAGAACAGCAGAGATGAAAACTTCAAGAACTGCCACAGGAAAGACACTAGGGGATGATAGAACAAGAAACACTAAGGGGATGATAGACAAGAGCAGCGTGCAAGGAAGAGGATATAGTCAGATGGGCAAGGAAAACAAGGAGATATTGGCGTGAGCGTTAGGGCTTCTTGAAGATTAGGAAAAAGATGACAATATTGAGGGTGGATGAAAACCTTGAGGATGGGATGAAAGCATGTTATTATTTTGCATGCGGGATTTGATGGAGGATTCGTTACAAATGCAGGTTTGTTGTTTGTTACCAAATCAAAATGCAGGTTACCGAAATAGTATAGCCGCACGTATCAAAGTGATGAAATAGAGAAGCAACCAATTTCATTTGTCAATTTTGAAGCACATGTTCTGTGAGCTGAGCTGTGCTATATAAGGATAGGTGTGATGAGAAACCTAAGGAATATCTAAAAGATGAAGTAGGTATTGCAAGAGCATGAATATAAGATTTTGAATTTATCTGAATCCAATCTTCCAACGTAATATGTATTCGCTGTAAGCAAGACTGGGACTCAAGGGACTCGATAGCTAAAGTTTTCCTGGTTTATTTTCAATATTCACTGTGTAACAATTTCATTTTTTTAACAATTTCTAAATAATATACGATTTAACAATTTTCTGCTCACTACTAGTTCCAGATGAATCGAGGTTTTTTCTGTAAAAAAAAAGTAAGTAAATGATAAAAAATATGTGTATTGATACGAAAGTTCACCGCATTTGAGGTTATGCATGTCAAGTTATAGATATTTTGAATATCAAAGTAATGCTACTTCTGTGTACTTTTAGGTACGGTAAGTAATGTGCTTGCTCGTTAGTTTATTAAAGTTGCAGGTTCATGAGGTCTTGAGAACATAAAAAAGTGAGGGCGCCAAATAGTTTAACAAATTAAAAAAAGTGCCCATATAACCCTGTCTAGCTATAACCTGATGGGAAACCACTAAATAATATCAGATTCAACGCAAAATTATTCAATGGAACTTTCAAATAATATAATAATCAGAAAAGGAATGAGATTCACAATTTTAGTTGAATATGGGATCCCACTTTACCCTTGCAAGGATGTGAGAACGTTGAACAGTCCTTAAATAATACTAACACGTGAACGTATTATTTAAGGACACTCTCTAACACGTATTATTGTCAACAAAATATTACGTATTAAAGTGCATTACATTTAACATTAGCTTACATGTAGGTATGGCCCTTTGCTTTTGTACCGAAACCAGTTCGTGAAAATTAAAACACAAATCCTCTGCGAGGCAATTATCTTTGAACTGATAGAAAGCCAGTGTATGATGACAACTCTGAAAAACATCAAAAGTATCTATGTCCCCTGTTCATAAGGCTGATCAGTTTACAACACCGTCCAGGCGTTCTCGAACTCGCATTATAAGTCGCTATTTACTTTTTATCACCGTCTCAACACCGTCCCACGGAACTTGGTTATACTTTTACTGTCCACTTCTAGGCGGTCAAATGGAAAACGAAAAACATCTCAAATATTTATCGAAACAAAACCTCACGTCTCGTGATTAGAGATTGAAATATCGTGGAATAACAGAACACTTATCTCTTTGCTGCAGCTTAGTGATGCCGTTGGAAATGTGTAAAAATTTACAAGTACTTTTTTTGGCACTATTTTTGCAATCGACTACACAGCAATAACGAGGGCTCATTGTTATTATATGAATGTTATGATACTACACAACCGTGATCGTTGCCACTACGATAATAATAATGATGTTTATTCTTCTGAAGTATGGTACAATATTTTTGAGTGATTTGTGAATAAACGGGGAGACAACAGAAACTGAAAGTTTTCAGCTTCTGCTTGTGATTAACAGGATTATTACCTAGCCCTGCCACCATGGGCGCTGTCATAGTTTCATCTATCCCCTCCAGCCTAATGCACACAGCGAATATGTAGGATGAGATGTGAATAATCGTTCGAAGTAGTCGATATTCGAGGGTTTTCAACTATTTTCAATGATAATGCTCTTCAGTATGTCAGTGGAATACTGTGATATGAGTATCACATATGTTGCAAGGTGATGAAAAACAGTTGTCATAAATAATTAACAAAATTGATTGCAACCCCAATATTCGTCGAGTAGTTCCACAATCGTGGTCTGTGAAGTATAAGACAAGCTTAATTGATGACACTTAAGTAGATGGGTTACACGATAACTGGGCTGGTAGCCAAGTGCGGTGAGTTGCAGGTTTAGTGGTTATTCCCTCGAGGATCGAATCTCGCTGCCGAAATTAAATAAAAAAAAAGTTTTTTGGTTTCATTGTTGGACGGAGGGTAATAGATGACCAATCTAGGTACAATCCCTCGGACTCATCTTTAAAAATAAAAAATAGAGAAAGAAATGAGAGATGAATATGAAATCACGTTAGGAAAATTACTAAAGCCAAAAATAAAAACTATTAACGTCAAATACGATGATATAGCAGAGAAAGAAGAATTTAAAAAAAATGAACAACAAAATTTTCCAGACTGTTTAAAAGAAAATGTGAAAATTATTAGAACTTATAAAACTAAAGCACACCAGTTGAAGTATAATGTACTGACGGAAATTGGAACGGAACAATTTAATTATTTAAGCAATAATAAAGAAAACGTTTATATAGGATGGAATAACTATCGTTTTCCAAATTCATTAGTATATTAAGGTGTTTTCATTGTTGGCGTTATAGTCATCGTGCTGAAAATTGTAAAGAAAACGAAGTATGCTCACATTGTAAAGGAGGAATGTAAAAGGCAGCAGGTGGATTGCACTAATTGCAGATATGCAAGTGATATATTAAAGATCGAGGGATTGAACTGTGCCCATAATGTTTTTGATATTAATTGTCCTAGTTATAAACAACAAATCAATAGTCAAAAAGAAAAGATTAAATATAATCAATAGCAATCAAAAAGCTTACTAAATGGTTTAATACTTGTATTAAAAATCCAAGGACAAACAACAAACCAATGACAATTGGAACCTCTATAAAGTAAAAAAAAATTATATGTATTGGCCCTTTAAGTTTAATATAAGTAGTAGAATTTTGATACAAGCGACGTCGCGTCGGAGAACCTAGGAAGTTTACTTGTATTTAAAATTCATACTTTATAATTTTTAGGTGTATTCTATTCATTTTATTTACTTAGCGGTTTTCCGACGACACGACGCTGGGATCGAAATATTACTACTTATATTAAACTTAACCCTTTGCAGCCGGAATTATTTTTTATTGAATGAAAATAATTATTTTTTCACAAATGGGGAGTATACGGTAAATACTTCACAAATAATTCAAAAACATTTATTTATTTATTGTAGTTTGTTATTTATTTAGTGGTTCCGTATTAGGACCACCAGGTCATTACGAACAAATTTAAATAGAAAAAAAATTATATCTCATGAAATACAATTCCACGAACTTGTCAAACAAAGACCAACTTTGCATGTTTTTCAATGCCAATGCTCTGCACGTGTGCTACAGTATGCACACCTTACTTTTGTTCCATGAATTGGCAAATGTGCACA
The DNA here is from genome assembly GCA_018342105.1 of Gonioctena quinquepunctata. NCBI lineage: Eukaryota > Metazoa > Arthropoda > Insecta > Coleoptera > Chrysomelidae > Gonioctena > Gonioctena quinquepunctata. Next base: position 73,744 of record JAFIRS010002630.1, on the reverse strand, counting down.
CTTATCAAATTGTATTTCGACACGAACCATAACTTTGAATGTTTTGTGCATGGTTTGGAGCTTTTCTTCCTCTTCTAGAGGTGCGTGGATCTGTACCGATCAATCCTGTAGCTACGGTCAAACGAAATTCTTCAATCTTAGGTTTTTAGCATCTAAAGATCGGTCTCTAAAAATTATGAAAGCATTTGCAATGCTTAGATCTAAGAAATGCCAGAATAGCCTGTGCCACCATTGTGTTAATTTTAGATTCAGTTGATGGAGGACTTGAAGTAATTGAACCCGTATCACATGATATCGAATCAATAAGGGTGTAGACGTCATCGGAAGTTCATTTTATCAAATCCATGAAGGTGTGTAAAAAATAATTTTTCTGTTGAGATGGGTTACCATGGGGTGTTACTAGGTTGGTGTGCAATTTAACTATTTCAGGGAGTTTTCCATTTAGAATTTTCATCCTTTTTCTTTTCAATAAAACGGTATAAAAATTCAGGGGGAGACTGAAACGGTGTGACCCTGGGTCTTGTTAGATTACATGAATCCCTAGATCTTGGTGGGTAGGGAAGTGTTCTTTTCATAAACAAAAAAGAAACTAGCGTTATGAAGTCAACTATGGAAAACATCAGAGCATCGTCTGAGGATGGAATATCATTCAGAAGAAGAGCATACCAAGCAGGTAGTTAGAATCATCATCTGCACTTCCAAGAAAAGATTTCCGATGACAAGAATCTAGCAGAAAGTAAGTAAAATTCCTTGGAGGATTTCTTTCCCTCTCCGCCACTGAAGTTATGGAATTGCACGACAACTGATAACAAGTTTAGGACTGTATGAAGAGAACAAGGTGAGTTTGAATCATTATATAGGTATGAGGCCCATACGCTTCATAGGTAACGTTGTATGTACTTCCTACGATTCAACTTCAGCACTACGTGGCCATCTCCCAATCACATTCTCCTATCTATTTGACATCTAGAATTGAAATACACACTTCATTGATTAATCTGAGCATACAAATATCAATCTTAGGATCAGAAAGGACAAATATGGGAACATTATAGAGTTGAGGGTACTCAATTGAACTTCAACGATACCCTGTAATGTTCCAATAGTATTTCTCTGCTGAAATGACTTCCTAAATCGTAGAATACACTTATTAATCAAGCTGATCAATATAATAATAACTTTGCAGGTAGAAAAAACGAATCTTGGAACTTTATAAGCATGTAGGAGTTCCTTGAACTTCTAGTTACCCTGCAATTTTTCAATAATGTCTATCTACTTATTTCACACCTCAAATAAAAGAATATACTTTCTTGATAAAGCTTATAGAAAGAATAGTATCTTTAGAGTTAGTAAAACCAAATCTAGGAAATATTAAAACCAAATCTAGGAAATATTATGAACATGTAGGGATGTCACCTCAACTTTCACGCTACCCTATAATCTTCCTAGAATATTTCTCTACTAGTCAAATATACCAAATGAAAGAATATACTTTTCTCGCCGAACTGATAGCTTTGTACCCACCTTACCCAGCTTGAGAGTTGAAAATAGAGTTTCATAGTAAAAGTTCCTGTAGCGACTAGCGTGGGATGTCAACAATACGTCAAAGACCAAAGTTTATGGCTGAAATTTGGTGAATGCCGTATTTATTCAGAAGGGAAATCTGGTTCTAACTGTACAACAAATATCATAGACTAGTTTTTATGTAAGTTTCAGATTGCAAATCCATTCGGAAAATTAGAATATTGGCAAGTTCCAGTCGAATAATTTGGGATTCTTGGAAATAAAGGCCAGATATCATAGACTACTTTTATGTAAGTTTCAGATTTCAAATCCATTCGGAAAATTAGAATATTGGCAAGTTCCAGTCGAATAATTTGGGATTCTTGGAAACAAAGGCGGTCACCCTAGAATCCGGCTTTTTCCTATAAAAGCGAGTTCAAAATCAATCAGAGCACAGTTCAGCTTGGGTCCTGGTCCTGACAACATCTCCTGCTATGGAATTATATTTAGGTACTGGGAAGAAGAAGACTGATCCAAAATGGAATCTGCAAGTACAACACAATTACCTTCGGGAAGCCCAGGTCCGTAACGAATAGAAATGATAACTAAATTCAATTTTCATTGCCATCCAGAATTTTCAACTAATTTCCTTTATTCGATATTATCAATTCAGTATCACTAACAAGTCAACTCAGATAAATTATGGAGGCAGCTTTTTCGGCCACGATTAGTCTGTGTCTTACTTATAACATAGAGTAAAATAACAGATTTTTAGCTCAACTGTGAAATAGTGGAACTGAATATGTTTATCATTGTCCCAGAGTGACCGTGGAATTAAGCTACAAATCCTGGTTCTACCACCCGGCCAACCTATTAACGTAAAGAGTGACCGTGGAAAGTAACGGGTTTGTGGGTACGGATGCAACCAAAAGGATTCCTGTCCATCAGCGGACCAGGTCCCTGCAAACTCCTTGATGTGTGGCGAGGTAAATATATTAGTGGACTATTCACACACGTTGTCGGAAGTAAATTCTATAGGAATTTTAGGGTAAGATATCAGACTAATGAATTTTTAAACAGTCTCATGAATTTGCATTTTGAATACCTTAATAAACAACAGTCTGTCCTCCTGGACTTCAAAGAATATTGTGAAGATAGGAAAATTGAAATTTGACAATAGTTCCTGTTTGAATCTAGAATACCTAATTTGAGAAATATATTTAGGTCATATTAGTTGAAGCCTATCAGTACCACATTAAATCTTCAAGTTATATTGGTCTGGAATTGATTTTTAGTACTTGACCGTGGCTCATCGTGACTATTTAATAGCTAAATTGAGAAATGTTGAAATGAGTATGTTTGTAGTGCTACAATGTTACTCTCTGCTAAGTCATGGATCCCGGCTTTACGCATATTTCCAAACTCTAAAATAAATAGAACGTACTGTAAAGAGTGGCCGAGGATGGTAACGGGTTGTCTAGTATGGGTGCACACAAAACAATCTAAGACCGGTCACTAGGTCATTTGAGCCTAGCAACTCCTTGGTTGGATGCTGGAAATGTGCTATAGTCTTCATTCTCTCAATTGGCGATGACAGATCTATGAATATACCCGCGAAATATACCGGTAAGGTATTTTGGGTATTAGACAATTTTACAAAAACAGATATATTCCTGTCACTTGTTTATATTTCATCCCTTCAGAAACACTTTACATAGTTGTATCAAATTAGATTCGAAACCAGAGACGATTTCCTAATAAGCTGAACTCTTATAAATTTCAATATTGTCTTGTGAAAAATGTAAAGACTTCAATCATTGAATTTGTTTTCAAACAAGTTGAGATTGTAACTCTTGGCTTTAATATATGTATTTATTTACCTTTCGTCTTTTATTTCTCTTCAGCTGTACAGAACTTTGTATCCCAAAGAACACAAAAAAAAATATATACACAACGTGGGAAAATTAAGGTTCTATCCTTTCAAGTGTCTATCTATATAAGGCTGTGTGCCGACAAAAAAAATTGCCATACTAGGCTGTGTGCCGAAAAACAAACAAGCTGTCTTCTGAGAGCAGATGGATTGCAGATCCTGCTACCTGAGAAGTGGCGCTGACTGTCAGACGATCACAACAAAAAAGGCAGAAAAAAAAAGGTTGAAAAAAAATGAAAGTCAACCAAAATCACGCTTCAGATCTAGTGGTTCCGTTTGGAACCACAAACTTTCCAAACAAATGTGGTATTTATTTTCTTTTATATTAGTAATGTGAATTTGTGAATAAAAGAATATATCTTTCAAATATAATTAATTTTTCACAAATAAGCGACACTTTGTAGGTTAGGTCAGCCGCACGCCACAAACAGCCGAAACAATACCAATCATATGCGAATAACGCACACTATCAAATGCGTAAAATATATTGAAAACATAGAACATGAGGGTTTAATTGTAGAGTGATAGCACATGTGGTTGCATATGACGTGGACTAGGCATATCTGGGAAGGGCCAATACATATTATCTTTTTACTTTTTAGAGTTTTGTGTCGAGGGTTTTTTACATTTTTAATTTCATGCTTTTTAAGCTTTATATATTATGTACTAGTAGATCCGCTACGCTCGACACGTCCCCACATTTACTCAAATATTTTGCCTGGCTGAAATCTGCGTATTCTGACAATAGTTGTATTTTCATAAATATTATTACAGTTGCAAGATTTTGGCAATGCAATATCGCATGTGCGGATTTCAGTTTCAAACTAAAATTATTATTCCGGGTCTTTTCTTTTCTTCGATATTTTGTAAATAAACGAAATTAAACTCAGTTCATTGGCGACTTAGGGTGATTGATTACAAACAATTTATTACAATTAATTTCCTAGATTGAGTTTTTGACCGAATTCATCCTCATGACAGATCGGCTTCAGCAGAATGGCAAAGACTGAGAAGCAGTACTTTAATTTTTTACTAAGTGTCGTATTTTATCATTTAAAAATATTTTTACATGTAGAATACTTTGCAATTCTCACTTGAAGCTACTATTAGTAATTAAAATGCATTAAACACTATCATCGTATTTTACCATTGTTTTGTTGTGTGTACCGTAATACACCATCCATACCATACTGTATTCAGCATTCAGCACCCTACTGTAACATACCAAATCATAATCATTCATTCACTTCAATCCCATTCAATCACCTCCCACGTTCGTAGTCCGTACCGTACCCCACCATGCCTTATTATATTCAAATCCTGTGTATTTATTCACTCAATCCCATTCCGTCATTCATTCTTTCATTCACTTTACACATTCATTCACAAATGGTACTACATCGTAGAAAAATCGTAGAAAAATTTCATATCGATTGAACGAGTGAAAGTAGCTTAAAATCTTGACTAATTTATCCTCATTTCTCTTTCCTGCTCCACCATCAGACCCTGATCACCATCTATCTATAACCTATTCATTGAGACAATTCCATTGAGACTTGAGACCATTCCAATGAGCCCAAACACGATACCTCTGCTGTAAGTTGTTGAGGAGTTGGGTATCCTGCAGATTCCATGTGATGCTGCAGCATCAGGTCAAGATTACCATGTTCTTGCAATATCATTGAAGTAACAGGATACTAATTTTTTAATCGATCAGACCTGTGGAAGTTGATCATACCCCTTCATCAACTAAAAAAGAGCCGATTATTTTCAAACGGCTGAACAGATTTTCTTGAGTCATAGCTAAGAACACTCTCGATCAAGTCACATTTCAAACAAACAAAAAACAAATCAAAATCGGTTCATCCGAGCTACAATGCTACAGACAGATATACAGATACACACATTAAACTTATAACACCCCTCTGTTTGCGTCGGGGTTTAAAAATACTGTAACGAACCTAGGCCGGACCTGTCGCCTCGCGCGTTGCCGTCGACAGCGATGAGGTCATCCCCGGAGATGTTCGAGAACAGTCCAGTCGCTCTGCCACGGAGAGCAACGGTCGATATTGGAAACGATTGGAACATGCTGGTCGCCAACTGCCGGAATTCGAAAGATCGGGAATTCTGTGACGGAGATAAATAGGTAGCCCTCAAGATGGCACGGACAGTCTGAACGAGCCCATACGATCGAGCTATACAGTGGCGTAATATAAATTAAGTTGTAGATTAAGTGTGAAATAAATTAGTAAAACCAAGTTAAGTTTATTTACGTTACAATTGGTGTCGGAAGTGAGATTTTGAAAATAAACAAGTGATCGTGGAGTGGATAGTCAGAAAAATAAATTGATAGACTTTTTTGTACGCCCAAAATAGACAGTGGCCCGGTTTTCGCGAAGTGGACAATTGTGCGTGGGAATATAAACTGATACACTGTTCGCGTGAAACAGAAAATAGACAGTGGCCCGGTTTTCGCGAAGTGGACAATTGTGCGTGGGAATATAAACTGATACACTCTTCGCGTGAAACAGACAATAGACTGGTGGCCCGTGGAAAAGAATTCGCGAAGGGAATTTTTAACAAACTGATAAACTTTTTCGTGTGAAACAGACTGATACCTCGTCAAAGACAAAATGTGTTCAAGAAAAGTGCGCCTTGCGGACTTGAAGGTAGCGGAATTGAAACAGGAATTGGAGGAAAGGGAACTGGAAACAACGGGTAAAAAGCAAGTACTCCAGGAAAGACTTGCAGAAGGACTTATACAAGAAGGTGAGGACCCCGAAACATTTTTATTCGAAGTTCCCGGAGGTGATTTGAGTTTGGTAATGAATAAACTCGAAGAAACTACTAAATCCGTGAAAGAAGAACTGCAACAAAATTCGAGGACTTTGGAAGAAAATTCTAGAAATCTGGAAGAGAAGCTTCAAGAAAATTCTAGAAATCTGGAAGAGAAGCTTCTAGAAAGCCTGGAAGATAAGCTCCTTGAAAACACAGAAGGCCTAAAAAAAGAACTCTGTGGTGTGGCGAATCGTCTAGAAAAAAGAATAGGAACCGTCGAGGCAGAGATGGACAAGATGAAGGAAATAATCAGCGATGAAATCAAAGACGGAATCGAGGCAGAAATGGACAAAATAAAGGAAACGATCAGTAAGCTGGAAAAACGAATTGATAGTGCGCCTTCCACAGAGATGGTTAACAAAATGCAATGCTGGACTTGAGTTTGAACTTGGATAAAGTTCAAGAGGGTATACAAGATGTCAAGGTCATTTCTGAAATAGGGAAGCTTTCCATGAAGCCGCCTCAATTCGACGGAAAAACTCCATGGGAAAATTACCGCCGACAGTTTGAAGCAGCGGCCAAAGCAAATGGATGGAATGCAGGGGAAAGAGCTGTAGCACTAACACTTGCATTACGTGGAGAAGCGACGAATATTCTACAAACTCTTACCGCCCAAGAACAGGAGGACTATGATCAGCTGATTAAACATCTAGAATTACGATATGGGCAGGCGCATTTGGAACACGTATACCACTCCCAACTGAAAAATCGCTGCCAGAAATCGGGCGAATCCTTACAAGAATTCGAAGCTGACATTGCACGCTTGGTTCGTCTCGCATATCCAGCCACACCGGAAAATGTAATGGAGCGATTAGCGGTTCAGGCATTCTTGGATGGACTCCGTGACCAAGAAACCAGACAAGCGTTGACACTAGCTCGTCCAACACATCTCGTAGACGCACTGGCACGCGCTTTGGAATTTGAGGCAGCAAAACAATCCTGCAAAAACCAAAGTAAAGTTCGAAGTATTGAAGAAGAGGCAGTGTTGGAAGCTGCCATAAGAAAAGTGATGAAGGAAGTTTTGCCTAGAAAAGACAGATAAGATGCTGGAATTGGGAAAAATTGGACATGTGCGTAGCAAATGTCCAACATTCGAAAACACGACTCCGATGCAGGAAAACTAAAGAAGGTCGACGAGAAGGGGCAATCGTCGGCCTGTGTCCAGCAAGCCCCGGTTAACAACGCATATGTCGCTATCCTGCAACGACAGAACAGAGGTGTTTTCGTAGACGGTCTCATCAATAACGAGCCTTGCACCATGCTGCTAGATACAGGTGCGACTAGGACAATCAACGACAGAACAGGGGAGCCAGCTACTGTATATGGCGAGCTACCGATTGAAATAATTTTGGGCAGCACTAAAGTGAAACATCAGGCACTTGTAGCGGACATCGAAGACGATGCAATCATCGGAATGGACATCATGAATTCCAGAGGGTTTGAATTGGATTTCAAAGACGGCGTCCTACGTGTCAACGGAGAAGAGCTGGTGCTTCATGGGAGGAGTGAAGAGTTGATCCGTGTGCTGTTGGCTGAAGATGTAAGCGTACCTGAGAGGGCTGAAACCATTCTGGAGGCTCGCCTGGACGGGAGTGCGAGCAGTGGAGACGTGGTGATGTTCGAGCCCAAACTTCATGATGAGAAAATTGGACGAGGGATTGCACTAGGGAAGACCTTGTTGCGTGCTGACAAATTTGTGCCGGTAAGGGTCATGAATGTCAATTATTTCCCAGTGACCTTGAAGAAAGGAACAATTTTGGGGCACTGCTCGTCAGTTTCATCTGTGATCCGGGGCGTACGAGGTACGATTAGCCAACCCAACAACTTGCCCACAGAACTAGAAAAAATTAGTTGCCATCTCTTCCAAAGACATAAAACCAGCTCAACAGCCCAAACTAAGAGATTTAGTCAAAAAGTACCAAGACATCTTCGATACCGAACAAGGAAAAGGGGGTCGAACTAATGTGGTCCAGCACAAAATTGATACTGGAGGTGCTCGGCCGATCCGGCAATCAGCAAGAAGACTTCCTCTTGCCAAGAAGGAAGAGGCTGACAAAATAGTCAGCGATATGGGAAAAGAAGGAGTTATCGAACCATCTGACAGTCCCTGGTCCTCTCCAGTCGTACCGGTGAAGAAAAAGGATGGATCGACACGCTTTTGTGTAGACTATCGCCAACTTAATAATGTCACGAAGAAGGACAGTTACCCTCTCCCGAGAATAGATGACACCCTAGACACGTTGGCTGGTTCCACGATTTTCTCGACCCTTGATCTGAAGAGTGGATACTGGCAAGTAGAACTTGGATACTGGCAAGTAGAACTCGCTCAGGAAGATCGAGAAAAGACTGCTTTTACCATCGGCTCAGGATTGTGGCAGTTCACCGTTATGCCATTCGGGCTCTGTGATGCTCCCGCCACATTCGAAAGATTGATGGAGACAGTGCTGAAGGGACTCTCGTGAAACACGTGTCTAGTGTATCTCGACGACATAATTGTGGTCGGCAGATCGTTCGAGGACCACGTGAAAAACTTGGAGGAAGTATTCCTGCGACTGAGGAACTCCGGATTGAAGCTGAGCCCTAAGAAATGCCATCTGTTCCAAAAAGAAGTACGATACCTCGGCCACGTTGTCTCTGGGGAAGGAGTAGCAGTGGATGACCAGAAGATCAAAGCTGTTAAGGATTGGCCCATCCCAAAAGACATTCACCAACTTCGAAGTTTCCTTGGTTTATGCACATACTATCGCCGATATGTGCTGGGATTCGCCAACATCGCTAAACCACTGACCAGGCTCACGGAGGGCCAAACAAAGTTCCAGTGGTCCGAAGAATGTCAAGACTCATTTAGGAAGCTGAAAGGAGCTTTGATCAACGCACCTGTACTGAGCTATCCCCTACCCAAAGGGAAATTCATTTTGGATACGGACGCCAGCAACGTGGGACTTGGAGCTGTCCTATCTCAGATCCAGGAGGGACAGGAGAAGGTAATGGGCCGAGAACTGCGACTGACTTGTGACCTGAAGTTTGGGATACCGCCAGGACAAGACACTGCGGGAGAGGACTACGTCAGCAAACTTCGGCAGAGAATGGACGACATCCACGAACGAGTCTGGTTGAACACCAGAAAATGAAGAACCTATGACACAAGGCCGACCTGGAGAATTTAAGGTTGATGACCTGGTTTGGCTGTACAACCCCAAACGTCGTCGTGGACTATCACCAAAGTTGCGGAACTCGTGGGAAGGCCCGTATAAAATCGTGAAAAGGATAAACGACCTTGTGTACCGAATCCATAAGCCACCCCGAGGGAAACCAAGGGTCGTCCATTTCAACAGGTTGGCCCCTTACGCTGGAAACCATGACCAAGTTCGCACCCTCAAGCCACCGGAGGATGATATGACGTTAGAGAAGTTTATGTCCTTGTATTCAAACGGGCAGAAAGTTCTATATGGGGTTACTAGAGAGGAGTCACGAGACCTTTTCGAGGTGCCTGCTGACTACGCACTAGCGCACTGTGTGGCAGAAGATCTTCGAATGTCCAGGGGCATCGCCGTAGTGTTCTCCAAGAAATTTGGTCAACTCCAAACACTGCGGGAGCAGAATCCAGAAGTTGGTGGGGTGCTACAGTTGAAGAAAGGCCAGAGAAACATCTACTACCTAGTTACCAAGAGGCATTCCCAAGATAAACCGTCCTATGAAGATGTCTGGAAGAGTCTCACCAAACTAAGAGATACTATGGTGGACCAGAATCTGGTGGATCTAGCAATTCCAAAATTGTCCTGTGGTATTGATGGGTTGGACTGGAGAGTCATAAGAAGTATGCTGGAGGCGATATTCAGATCCAGCGGCGTCAAGATTTTGGTTTGCTGTAACCCTCTTCCACGACCGATCATGAAGACCGTGGAGTGTTACTTCCATCGAACTTCACGGTGCAGATATGGGGAGTCATGCAGATATCGTCACACTCCAAGGATGAAATTTCGGGACGAAATGTCTTTAAGAAGGGGGCAATGTAACGAACCTAGGCCGGACCTGTCGCCTCGCGCGTTGCCGTCGACAGCGATGAGGTCATCCCCGGAGATGTTCGAGAACAGTCCAGTCGCTCTGCCACGGAGAGCAACGGTCGATATTGGAAACGATTGGAACATGCTGGTCGCCAACTGCCGGAATTCGAAAGATCGGGAATTCTGCGACGGAGATAAATAGGTAGCCCTCAAGATGGCACGGACAGTCTGAACGAGCCCATACGATCGAGCTATACAGTGGCGTAATATAAATTAAGTTGTAGATTAAGTGTGAAATAAATTAGTAAAACCAAGTTAAGTTTATTTACGTTACAATACTATTCAATCTGTACCAAATGAAGTGGGTTTGTATGAAGATATTTAGAATGATTATTGAATACTTCCCAGAAAAAACTCTATACTGATATTTTCTGTCACGGTTTGAAAACATGTTATTTGATGTTATTTTCATTATTATTTTTACATGATTATTCAGTACTTACCAGAAACAACTCTATACCTATATATTCGGTCCCAGATTCAAAAATATTTTATTTTCATTATTATTTTTACATGTATTCTTTGGTGGCGTCCGTTTCCTCTCATCAGATAATTGACAAATTACTATTTGTGACGTATCACTGTATGTATAATGAATATTCTCGAAATGAATCTACCGATTGAATTTTGAGAATGTTTTATTTTGTACTAGCTCCAAAATGTATAATAAATACCACTGATAATCGGTACACAAATAATGAGGTACCTTATTCAAATGGCATGTTGAATTCTGATATACCATTTGTAAATAGGTATTTGTTTAAAATTCCATTGATAATCGTGACGAGAATACGAACCTAAAGTTTATCAAAGCTACAACAACAAACTGGCTTATATTTTATCCCCACTGTACACAATCATGATAATCAGCTTCCTGACCTTGCCCTTGTGTCGAGCTAAAATCGATGAACACCCGTCGTAGGAGATGGATAGTCAAATCTTTCCATCCTCTGCGCGCTAGAATTTTGTAGATAGATATGTTATAGCGAATTCCTTTGAGCTGAGTGCATATTTGGTATTCGATTGGAAAAACTTGTGGCGAATTATGTGTTCTGAACTCGGTGCAATAATTTTCGCCCGAGATCAATGAAGTTATGCGAAGTCAGTGCATGTATGAATATGGCGGATTTAGTGGAAGGCAAACTATTGTTTTTCTACTCCCGTATTATAATACGCGAATTAAATATCTGCTACCGATTCATTAATATTGTCCATTTTAACACGGGTTTTCATTTCGAAACGAATTTTCAGACTATAGAAACACCTACTTGGGGATAGATAATCAAGTGGTATGTTTCTACATACTTGTTTGACATTTAATTTTAATTGACATTCAATCTTAACGCGTCAAAAGTACCTATAAGTATGTCGAGCAGTGAAGAATTATCTTGTACACAACCAGAAATTCTTTTTTTTTTTATTATTTATTGGTCGTAAAAAAAATATGTATGCAACGATCATGTAATGGCTATTAATACACTCGCACACGGTTTACGACACTCGCCTCGATGTTTTTTGGTAAACTTGGCTGAATTTTTCTACGAGCGTTATAGATGTTTCTTCTGACGCAAGCAATATCATTTGTAGTAAATGTTGATGGCAGATGTTCCTGTAATATTCAGCGAATGACCTAGGACCTCGGACAGGTCCTCCACAGCTTTTCGTTTGCAGGCAGAATTAACAATTTGGCGATTTAAGTCCTGCACAACTGCATCATGAGAATGTTCTTGTATGTGTTTTGTAATGGTTAAACTAACACATTCGCTCAAAGTAAGAATACATGATTTGCACTTTCTGTTTGTACAAGTCCATCGCTTCTCACCACTTTTCAGGATCTTTTGAAAACCGTATTTATAGTTATTAAAAATTAATAACTGTTTTCCTCGTCCACTCAAAATTATTTCTGGATTCATGGCGAGAATTTAAGACAACTTTAAAGAAGATTGAATGTCACTGAGCAAGCACGATTCAAAAACACAACTGACTGTCACAGAAGCAATACAACTCTAAATAAAAGTAATACTCATAGAACAAGCAAAAAATAGACAATTAATTTTTTGTTTTCACAAATTTCACTTACACGAACAAGGGATTACACAGGTAGTCCCCGGAAACCAAATTACTAATAACCTTTTTGGGATTGGGAACTAAATTACATATTATTATCAAGCAACTCAAATAAATTTCTAATTTACTACCTGACGGGAACCAAACTACCAACACCCGGCATAATATACTATTTTTTTATTGGTGCCCCTTTTTACCCATTTAAAGCACGCCTCAGCGTGTTTAAATCGAACTTTAAAAAACGCGCGTTTTTTAAAGGTAACCATGGCAACATCAACAAATCGAGAAACGTGAAGTCTAAATGACAAATTTTTGATTATTGATCTGACAGGAGTACCTTGTAACGTCAAATAATATATTACTCACAATTCGTTCATTTATATGTGCTCCTCCATCCATTTGATGAACTTTTCATATTCTTTTTTATATATATCACTGGATTTTCGCGGTATTAACCGTGATTCTGCCTCACTATTCAAAAAATCGATATTAGAATAATTCATTTTTGAGCTCTGGTGACAACAAATATTGATCTTTGGTAACAAATTGCAAATGAATGTTTTTCTCATTTCCATGACAACGAAAGGTATACTGATGTCACATCACGAATTCAACCTTCTTGCATTATTAGTTCTTATTTCTATTTTTTGTAGTAATAATACCAGTATATATGATTTCAAAGTGCACCAATAAAAAAAAATAACGTAAAGTATTCGTGGATAACTGGTCTTAAAAACACTTGCTCTATTTCGAGCACTCCGGCTGCGCCGTCGTGCTCGAAAAATCGCGCGTGTTTTAAAGCCCTTTTTATCCACTTATACTTTAATATACTATAATAGTACTGCCGTTGACATTTCATAAATATCAAAATTGTATTAGACTAATGTCAGTGCATGTTGGAATTGTGGTGAATTTTTGGCGTTCTACTTCTCTAAATTGTATGAAAATTGAAATGCGATAAAAACAAAAAATAAATACCTAGTGGTGAAATGAATTATTGAATAGTTTTTTTATTGCCACTGAAAGATCTACTAAAATACGTCTCAAGTTGCGAAACCGCACTATGACTTTGGTTTGGATGACTCGTTTTTCAGAATGCCGATTTTATGAACTGTAAATAGTGTAAGAAATCTGATTATGTTCAGAAACTTTTATGAAATTCCACCATAATGTTTATCCATTCTTTGATTGAAGTAGTTGGTCCCTTTCATTTATTGTTATGGCTAAGTAATGATTTATTTGTTCAGTTGGAATTAAATTTCATGGTTTTCAAATTTTAGTCACATACAAATATCATTTTATTCTGTGTTGGATTGAATTAATATATAATGTGTATTTACGAAATTACAACTAAATGACTCTTAACAAACATATGAAGTAAATAAACAGATAGATGATGAAGATCACGAAGCTTTCGTGCCATGACTATTGCTTGTATGTGATGATGAATGACTTGACCGAGTCTAATATAAGAATGGGTGGTATGATTAAAAAGAGTTTTTGCTTGTACTTCAAGTAAATGCTCCATTTTGTAGTTTTTGACTTCAAAAATTAAAGCATTTACTCCACATAATTCTTAAAGTAACACTTAAGTAATTACTAGGAGCAATTACTTTATACTTTGCTTTATTTGCGTCGATATATAGAAGTTAATATTGCAGAAATTACTAATGTTGTCTAGGATTGCCTCCATTTGAGAGTGTTTGGTGCAATTTTTAAGAAGCTTCTCACAGAGTAACTTCGGATCGTCGAGTGAAAAGGCTTTTTTTGTGAATTATGGTAGGAAAAGGAGGGAAATGTGTGTACGTAGAACGTATAAGAACACTATATAACATTATTTCAGTAAGTCAATTATTTTGGGTAGCTTGCCCTATTAAGGAATGTACTTTTAGCTTTAATGCAAATAATGTTGAATGGATAGCTAATGAGTTCTTAGGAAATCATATTGAGATGAGGGGAGCAGCTTTATCAAATGTAACGAAAATGGAGGTATTTTTAAGAACTCTAAGTGATCCTGGGTTTCAACAAGGAGTGGGTGTAGATGTCGGGGTACATCAAACAACCGTGTCAAAAATAATTAAAGAAGTTTTACAAAATATTGTGTCGAAGAAAAATGTTTGGATTTATTTTCCTCACACTGCCCGCGAAATTGAATTCGCTAAAGATGGGTGGACGATATCTGGATCAATATATTGTACCCTCATTAGAATAATGAAACAAAAAATTCACTACTTAGTATTTACTACTAGTTTATACTTCTAACCTAAGTAAACACTTCCCATCGAAGAATTTACTTTATATAAATAAATATTATACTCTACAAAATAATAGCTCTTACTTGAAGCAAATACTCTTTTTAATCATACCACCCAATAATTTAACCTACGACATAATTTTGAACATAACTTTAAATAACAAATATAAATGCGTATACATAAGCACATATATGTGGGATTTTTTTCAAATTTTGTTAGGTATTAGGTTTTTTTCTTCATTTTTACACTCCATTTCTCATGATGGGTGAATAATTTGGTTTATAAAATCATGACAATCCATTCTTTCAATGAGGAGAATCCAAATTTTGTTTTCCTTTTGTACATCGTTGGATTATTAATTATTTTAAGGCAATCCGGTAACTCATTTTAATGTCGAAGATCTGAACACCGTTGCCCTATTTTTTTTTGGACCTTGGTAATTTATAATGTATTTCTTTCTGATATCGTATTTATGATCGCTCAATTTAATGGGAATTTTATTTTTCTTTACATTGACTAATAAATTCAGGCAGTTCAATTGTCTCACATCACATAAGTTAGCATCTTTGAATAGACCGTCACTTGAATAAGTTGGGATTTTTCCGAGTGTTATTTTGAGTATCCATCTTTGACATTCAACTTTTCCAAATAACAGTCGTTTACTCCTCCCCATCCTATGATTCCGTAAGTCAACTGAGACTGTACTGAAGCATAGTATAAAACTTTTAGGTGGTTAATGTCTAGTAGGTATATAATTTTGTATATAAGTCCTCTTAACTTTCTGACTATGTTTTGTATTTGTAAATCCCATCTCAGGTGTCTAGCAATTACAATTCCTAGATATTTAATAGAGTGGTCTTTTGGGATTTCGCAGTTTATTCCGTAATATAATGATCCCACATTGGGTAAACTACTGGAGCATGAGCAATGTCGGTTTCTGCTTTGCTTTTGTTTTTAAATGTTTCCAAAAATCTGACTCATATATAATAACTGTGTCATCAGCGAAACTAAGAATGTTTCCCTGAGTTTCAAGATTAAAAATACTATTCATGTAAATGAATAAAAGTGGTCCTAGGACTGTTTCCTGTTGTACGCCATATGTCAATGTCATACGGCCACTAATAGTTCCGTCTATGTTGACCATTTGAAAGGTAATCTTTTAAAATCTGATGAACCTCTGCCCTCATTCCATAGTTTGATAATTTATTTAATAATATTTCATGGCAGATGGTATCAAATGCTTTGGAAAGGTCGACAAAGCATTATAGATGCTGGATTTTAGTTGATATATTGCATCTTCTGACGACCTTGCCTCTTTGAAACATAACTGTGAACATGACAAAATTCTATGTTTATTAAAAAAACTCAATATTCTTAGTTTCAATAGCTTTAGAAAGCTTATATTTATGAAGTGAAGATTATTCACTACGACGGGACGTTTACGGTCCAATTGTGTTCATAATCAAACCATAGTATAAGTACAAGCTATTTTTTTACATTTATTTTTGCAAGATATATTATTGTCTGTAGGTACTAAAAAAATATTGATTTTATTATGTCCACTCCTCGACTCATACGGAGTGGAGTCCTCAAACTTATGATACAGACTCCAGGTTGCAAATTGACCGGCAATAACGGTTCCTGATTAATGGAATAAAGTATTACTGGTCAAATGTAAGGATGCGGACGTAATTTTATTTTGAGGAATTTGCGAATCAAAATAAATGTAGTTTGGAATTCGTAACTTTCAGTTCAACTCCAGTTTTGACTCTTAGAACATTCATGTCATGAAGAAATATCTAGATTTCAGATAACTTCCATGTTAGGAAACACAAGTTAAAGTATGTACAGATTCAGAAAAATACATTCAGAGGAATCGGACCCGAGACAAAAGTAGATTGATTCTCCGGACAAACAAATACAGTTACGAGAACGAATCTGTGGGTGGAGGAATATTTCACTTAACGGTTGTTTTTGCGGTTCAGCAATTTTTGAATTCAACTCCGGCATAGAGTATCACCGGTACAGCATCCCAGAACAAGACAGTTTGAATACTGCTGAGCTGAGGGTTTTATTGGTTATTTAATCCATGCCTTCGGGGAATTTTATTGGGAAGATCAACCAAGCGGTAGACTAAACGATTTGTATTGATTGGTTCGGACGCAATAAACTCGGATTTATTCTTTATAAATCATTACCTGTCAGTAATAGGAAAGTTTCGGTTGTTGGGGTTATTTTCCTAAACGATTGACTCATTGGATCGGTATAGAGAAATATATGTGAGAGTATGAATAATAGTAACTCCTTTTCTTGACATGTTTTTTGGGTAACCTTCCACAGTCTGAAAATGATAATATAATCAGGAAAATCTATACAAGTTACATCAGAAATCGACAAATAACCGGATCAAAAATTGCAGAACATATCCTCACATCCAATGGCGATCATACGATTGAATGGAATAGGACAAAAATCTTGATGAAAGAACCACATCAAGAGAGGAGAAAATTGAAAGAAACGGCCTGTATTCTTCTTTTCAATAACAACTGCTTTTCAACAAATTCTGTTGAAATGGATCATACATGGTTACCTCTACTCAGAGAGGAAATGAGATATGGTAGAATGCTAATAAACTGATCTGAACAACACCCCATATATCAAATGAGCAATACGTCACTCTTAAACTTTTTTGGCAGATCTCAATTGACATCCGTCAGTTGAAAAAGCGAAAAAGACTCTGCGAGAAAAAATCCAAATTATAAAACAATTAAAGGAGATTTAGAAGATTTTGAGAACGGGGGCAGATATAGTCCCCGAAATCTTTTGAATTTTTTGAAAAAATTTTTTTTGATAGGCAAATTCAGAAAACGGCAAGTTATTGACAAATTGAATCATTTTTCTATAGGAAATATAATTTGGTGAACGCAATAACTTATCGGGGTGAACTAATCAGTTTGCCCTTTCTACACTTGTATAGATTTTCCTGATTATATTTTCATTTTCAGACTGTGGAAGGTTACCCACAAAACATGTCAAGAAACGTTGTTCCTCCACAAAAAACCACATTCATTCAATAGTAACTCCTTGTTAGTAGCACACTAAAGCGCAAGTCTGGGGCCACCGGATTTACGTACACTCATCATAACAAAATATTAACTCGATTATTTTTTGACATTTCTAGAAACCAATGGAAACTTTCAATTCAAATCATTCATATTCATATACGTTTTGGCCAATCAAAACATTATTATAGTAAGAAAAATCTACCTAGAAAATTGCCGCGGGAATAATTTGAGATATTTTGTTTTAATTGTCTGACAACCTATATTTTTAATTTGACGTATGTCATCAATTCGCATGAAAAATGAGAAATGAATCAAAACCGGTTTAGAACATTGTATCATTGTGCGAGGAAATGTGTTTATGATCGTAACATCGAGCCCATTGGGCTCTCGTGTCTGTTGCCTGGCAACAAGTTTTCGAAAATCTGTCGAATTATTTTTCACTTTATTCTCACTCTCTTGTGATATTACAACTGAAAATTTATTCTCGTTTTCGGATCATATCATTGCAACAATCGTGCAAAACTAATGCAACACCAATTTTGGCAATGGAATTCGCAATTATTCTGCGTATACTTTTTGCCACAAAACGCTAGAGAAAAAAAAACCAAATTGGTCAATTTTGATATTACGACGCACCAGGGTATTCACTCCATGAGAAAATACAATACTAGTCGAGAACCCGCGATAGTATTTCCACGTTAAAAAGAGAATCATTTTTGGTAATTTTGTATACCTGACATAATGTTACGAAACTGGAGTTCATTTATTGTTATCAAAAATACTCCAACAAATTCAATGTCCATTTATTCCACTTTGAAACACAACACAATAATACTCTCTGACAATACAATACTTGTTCACAACTAAAATACACTTCACCTTGAACTACTTCGTTTCTCTGCACAACAATATTCACAAGATTTACTAACTGTCGCGTGTGATCCGTTTATATAGCACGGCCGAATCCTCTAGAAGAGTGACGATTTCTCGAGAATGACCTCGAAGGTTCCATGACGTCATCGGTCAACGGCCGCGTCAATGTAAACAACGTCTGTCTCGGTTATGACAAATAATGCAGGGGCGGACTCTGCTTGTTTTCGTGATTTCCGTAACAATAACAAAGTTGTATTTCCCAATCAAATGCGTTGAATATCGATGAAAGTGGTCAAATGTAATTTTAAAAGTTGCCTACACGGAATAAAATGATTAGTTGATTCAACACTTATTGGCTTGACCCCACTAAATAAAATTCATCCCAAAACACAGGTGTATTCGATTGATGGAATCATTATATTGCGGTGACAAAATGGATTTCTCAATGCAATGCTAACATTTCTTCGATATGAATATATGTTCATCTATTGAAATAATCTCCAACTCATATTGAATGAAAATTTGTTTCAACACAAATACAATATTTATTTGAATCAAACAACGGGAATAGAACAATTCAAAGAGAATAATTTTATATTGGTTGAATTATATGCGTTAGATGGCGAAGCGTTCGCACAACTGACCCTGATTTAGATAATGTTACTGAATAGCAAAGCCAACTTATCATCGACTTAAATGTCTGGTGTAGGCTCTCATGCTCGGTTGCCATATCTGTCAATTCAGAGGATTAACAAAAAATTATTACTCATTTGATTTGAATAAATATTTTTAGTGAAGAGATCAGCTTATTTTGATGAATTGAAATTTTATTGAATTCATCATTTCGACATAAATACTTATTTGAATGAATATGTTTGTTAAAGCAATCAGCAAATTTTGTAGATCTGATTATTCCATTCAACAAAATAATTACATGGTTGAAATAACATTTCTGCCAAAACGAGTTAGTTTCAGTTGATTGACACTTTAAATTTGATCCAATACTAAGAAATAATTTTACTCATTTTGAGATTATATTTTGTGGTGCATATACGACACTTTTATTTGTTTGATTTTTATTTTTTTCTGTGTACTCTGTAGGCCGTTAGACGTTGCCGAACCGATCACTCAACAAAACATTCGTTTGACAGCTGTGACTTGAGTTGTTCAGTTTGTGTATTATTTCTGTTGATTCTTTAGTTTTTTATGTTTGCTAATAAGACAAGTTTTTTTCAGAACGAATCGATTATTTCCATAAATCCTGTATATTATTAATATGAACATGCCTAAAGCATTATCAAAACAGTCTCAACAAATAGTAGCGTCTACTTTGAAAGAGAACGTGAAATTGGAGAACGTTTACTTCCACTAACTGCTGTTAGAGACGTAAGTTAAATGAATTACATCTATCTATAAGAACTAAAGTGAAATTAAACAATGATACATGTTAGGTTATGTTACATATGTGTTTGTTTTTGATGTCAGGAGGTTGCAGATGCCTTGAATTTGAGTATTTCTACTGTAAATCCTATTGCAATTAAGTTTAATACAGGTGAAGTATTCAGCAGTCCATCAAAACAGCGAAAACGGATATTCCTAGTTTCGATCAAGCTGCAATTTGAAATGTGATCTATGGTATGTTAAATCAATGTATTCATCATACAATGTTTAATGACAACAAGAATTTCAACAAAAAATTAATTTAGGGATTAACATAAAAAAATAATAATTTAAGACTAGCTTTTATACAAATGCACTAAAAAGAAAAACAATTTTTTTTTAAATATTTCTGTGAGTAGGAGATTCAAAATATTGCCGCACAAGAATACCTATTTTATATTCGCGGCAAGCTTTTGAATCTTCTACTCACAGAATAACCTAGGTAAAACTGAAAAATTATTTTTGTAAAAGCTTGTCTTAAAATATTTTTTTTTATAATTTTTATTCAATACTTTTTAGTAATTCATGAAATCCGCCATCTTACTGAATTCTGACAAAAATTGATAATCTCCGACCACAAAAAAACCCACATATGAATTTTGAATGGAATCGGACCATAAATAAGAAAACACGTCGCCATTTTCAAGCCGCCATCTTAAATTCATGAATTTTGACAAAAACATTATGATGTCCGACTCCAAAAACTCCCATACACCAATTTTGAATAATCACCAAACTCGACGCCATCTTGAATGTGGATTTTGACAAAAAATCATGATCTCTGACCCCAAAAAGCACATACCAAT
Organism: Gonioctena quinquepunctata; assembly: GCA_018342105.1. Lineage (NCBI taxonomy): Eukaryota > Metazoa > Arthropoda > Insecta > Coleoptera > Chrysomelidae > Gonioctena > Gonioctena quinquepunctata. The sequence goes on along the minus strand of JAFIRS010002630.1, from coordinate 52,903 downwards.
TTTTATTGGAATCGGGCTATAACCACAAAATATTCGTCGCCATATTGAAGCCGCCATCTTGAATTTATGAATTTTGACAAAAAATTCGTGATCTCTGTCCCCGATAATCTCCACATACCAATTTTGAATAGAATCGAACCATAATAAAAAAACTCGTCCGCCATATTGGAGCCGCCATTTTGTTTTTTCTCTAGCAAATATTCCTAAAACCCTTATTACACTATGCCTCTTTCGTGCCTATTTGTCTGCCTGACTGCCGGTGGCTGAAATTTTAAACAAATACGCATGCGCGTGAGACTATTTTGTTGATTGTTTTAGGCATGAAAATAAATAAGGCTGGTTCTATTTTTTCCTCCTGAATCGAGGACGTTTGTGGAAATGTCAGGTTTGTCAAAACAGTTAAATGTTGGACTTGACATAACCAACAAATAAATTAAATTAATCACATAGTTTTCGTTTTGTCAGTATGACAGAAAAGAAGAAAAAATCTTGTACCAGGTAAGGAAAAAGTTGAAACAAATAGCCCAGGTATACTAAATTACTTAATCATTTAAGGTAAATGTCAATTTTCCTTAGGTTTGCAGCTCTGAAATTAGCGCCTGAAACAATCATCAAAAAGGCACGCCAGTTATTTGGGGAAATTTAGCCAACAAATAGTCATGAAAATAAGCACACAAATAGGCATTGTCACCGGAATTATGAACAACTGCAAAATTTCACGTTAATCGGACAACTAGGAAGTGGGTCAAATTTAACTTGTAAGATTTGATTACCCACAGACAGACATCGGGACAGGTAAAACTAAATAAAAGCTTGTAAAATAGGGATAATGAAAGTAGAGAAGGCACTTCAGCTGAAAAATAACTGGTTATATACAAAGCTTTAATCAAAGCTACACCTTATCTATGTACTGAAACCGTTAAACATACTGAACAAAAAATCAAATTATACTGTGATAGGTAGGTTAGATGTTCAGCGTCTTAAAATAAATTTTGATTCTGATGATTATGATGAATCGTGAATTTAAGAAAAACTGAAAATAAATGAATTTAAATAAAATATTTAATTTTTCATTTCTACTGCTATAAATAATTATATACAGTATCCAACTGATTGTAATTCACCCAAGTAGTTAGTAAATTAGGTTCATAGCACCCATAAACGCGAATTTAAATCACTCCTCACTCAAATACAGTGAAATGATTGAACGAGTATCGAAGTATCATGACCACATGTTTTATGATTTCGAATGACGGGTTTTATGAAAGATTCCATTTTCAGTTTGTAGTAGAGGAGGTTAATAAAGAAGTATTGATTATGGCTATCTCCACGATATCTATGTAATTGTGTAGAATTACTTATTTTAAAGTATGGGAGGAATTGAAATGGGATATAGACGACATTCAATAGGCCTTTTCATTTAGATGATTTTTTAAGGCGCATGCGCTCGTTTTGAGACCCAAAGTCTGATGGGCTATTGGGAAAGTGAATAGCCATTGCTTAGTTTTGAAATAACAATTTGAGATTGGCTTAGTTCAAAATTAGCGGTATTTTCACATTATGTCAACAGTCAACTTCATGACAAATGCACCTGCATACATTGGCGTTCGTAACTTTCTTTGTAGGTTAAGTACTTATTACATATTTTATACCGCCAAAAACCTCTCATTCGTAGATAAAATAATGTACACGAATATTTTCTAATGGTGAGTTTTCTTCTCCATGTAAATTCAAGTCAACTATCCATAGAAAAACTCGGAAATATTTTATTTTCTTTAAAAAAAAAATCACCGTCAATGCCGTTGGGTCTGACAGGTAAACAAAGTTAGTCATTTGTCATCTAAATGAAAAAGTCCATTGAGAAGTCTAAAGTGATATTTTTCACATATGACTTTCGATTCAACTGACTTTCCCGCTCACCCTATTTTATTTTTATGCTTTTAACTCCAACTAGTAATATCTCACTTTTTAGGAACGATAAAAACATGCGATGAAAAGTTTGGAACCTTAATAAAAAGTACTTTTGAAAATACCTCCAGAGAATTGTTACCTTCAAATTATGAATAAAGGAATATATTCACAATATTTCGAGGCACTGAAATGCAGAAAGATTCCTGTAATATAGGTATAGTCATAGAGAAACTAAAAATAAAGAGAGTTGTCAAACCTGCAGTAAAAGTTGGCACCACGTTTAGACAGTGGCGACGTATCTCGCAACTGGCCGAACTAAGTACAGTTGGTAACACCGATTGAGATAAGGCGGGTTTTTCAAATGTGTTACTTTTATATGATTGATATGGTATATATTTTATAAGTGATCGATTTGCCATTCTTGTATTCCATATGAATGGTTGTATCATCTGAAATACAGGAATGGCAAATCGATCACTAATAAAATATATACAGTAATCGATTCGTAGAATCTGTTAGTTCGTTCGTGGTTAAAATAAAGTTTCAAAGTAAATCTTTATTTCATGATATCAAGAACAAAATTATAAAACAAGAATAATATGTTGAAACTATAAAAACAAATTTTATTGTATCTAGGACAAGGTACAACTACAGACAAAACAATAATAAAACTCCGAAAAACAACAAAATAAAAAATATTCATACATTTACAACAAACCTTCAATAATTTTGTTCATTTATTAGCACAAAGGAGAACGAGTAGGTATACTTAACAAATACTCCAGTTTGATGATAATCTTCGTACTCTCAAATGGTGATAGGAAATGGAAACTGATGGAAGGAAATAAGTATCAGTTTGTGAAAAAATGTCTGCAACTGATGGATGGAAATAAGTATCGGTTTGTGAAAAGCAGCTTATATTTTACCTTGTGAAAGAATATTTCGAGGAATTTCAGCGTCAACTCGAATAACAAAACATTCCATTTTCGACGTTGGGTTCATAATTCAAGTCCATAGTATAATTTCTATAATTAATTTTTCGATGACAATTAACAGTAGAATTATTCTGAAATTATTACGTGGTTTGTCATTTTCTGACAAATGTCGAAATTGGAAAATTATCATATCAGTCGTCTGTTGATTGCGGGCAGCGCCTCCATGCGCGACTGGCCGTACCAAAAACTTGGTGGTCAAGATCGCCAATGTTTCAAACAGTCTCTTTATTTTTAATTTGTCTATGGGTATAGTTTTCCCAATATCAATTGCAGAAGCATAAAAAAGTCTTGCGGCGAAATCCAGTGAGCAGCAGTGGCGGAGATAACTAATTTTATTTAGATATTTTAAGATTTAAAAAATACTTCATAAATAATGAAAAATGAAAAAAAAATAAAGACAAGCTTTTATTTATACAAATACATTAAGAAAGAAAAATAATTTCTTTCATTGTTTGATGTAGGTTATTATTATATCCTAAAACGTATTTCGATCTGCACACACAAAGACCATAGACGCTACTGGTTTTTAATCTTTCAGAGCTATTAAAACACAAATATAACGCGTGATTTATGACCTCCCATCGTAGAGACACACCTGCCAGCATTAATGTCCGACTTGATTGGCACAGACGAATCGGTTTATACAACAGACAGCCGTCACTCGAGTCCACGTTGACTATCGGCTCTTTTGATCTACCGTTCGCCGACGGAAAATGTTTACGAGTAGTACAGATTATTTTTCGTTCCGTTCCTTCGCATATACGCTTGTGTTAGCGAAGTGAGTTTTCATTTGCTCCCTATAGAAACAGCTTCTGCAATTGATATTGGATGGACTATACAGATTATTTTTCGTTCCGTTCCTTCGCATATACGCTCGTGTTAGCGAAGTGAGTTTTCATTTGCTCCCTATAGAAACAGCTTCTGCAATTGATATTGGATGGACTATAACAATCGAAATTTTTGTTACAGAAAAAGAATTTCGTTCAATAAATAAAGGATTATAAAGAGTGTTCTTGGAGACACCCCAGAAACTGCGACAACCTTGACGAAGTTTACGACGAATTTAAAATTGGAGCTTTGTTACCAAACTTAATCTCAATAGTATCTCAGTTCACTAAAATGAAGTGTGTATCTAATGGTTGCGAGGTAGCGCACACATATCTTCAAATTATCAGCAATTTTGATAATTATTCGTAATTTTAATAAAAAAGGATTTTTTTCTGTAGGTGTTTTTATTAGCACCTAGTGATTATCTGATCTAAGAAAGAACAGGAAATTACCATAGCATTGAATTTTTAAAAGTTGACAATATTTTTTTCGGGGAGAAATCGAAGTTTCAATGAATTACAAAAAAGACAATGATATCCTTGATTCTCACCACGAAAGTTGAATATACAATTTAGGAATTGGTTTTGGATATTAGGTACACCATAGTACAAATATGATGAATAATAGACTAAGTTCGTAAAGTTCAAGATTAGGCATGGACTACACTTAGGGCTGTGATGTGCTTTACAGCTCCAGCTAGTTCACACTGGTTACACAATACGACTAACCCATATGAATCTGTAAAACAGCTACAATGACAAAATTTCCATAAATCTACCAATGCAAGTCATCTCAGAGGGCTAAAAAACATGATAGATACTGGTATTAAGTCTTGTGATTCCTCTTCACAAATGTGGTAATACAACGGATCCCTCAAATTTTTGACCAATTTCTCTGATTCCGACATTGGAAAAAATTATAGAAAAGTTGGTCTAAATCAGAATGGATTTCATAAATGTACATAAAATTCTGAATCCTCAGCAATTTTGTTTTCAATCACGAAAACGTACAGGCGATGCTGTCTTATCGTTTCTGAGAGAGCTTTTCAGCAAATTGAATCGGAAGGAAGTTTGCGCAGCAGTATTTTGTGACCTTCCGACAGCTTTTGATTGTGTAAATCATGGAATTCTGTTGAGCAAACTCCAGCGCTATGGTTTCAGAAATCAGAGCATTAGTTGCATTGAATCTTACCTCAGGGAGAGAACCCATATTGTGAGAAGAGTTACGATATCTGAGACTGCCTCGTTTAGTCATGGTATACCACAGACCACAGGGCTCTGTATCGGGGCCTATCTTGTTTTCATTGTATCTCAATGATTTGGCTTATCTCAAGATTGTGACATGATATTGATGTAAAGAACCTGCTCACTAAAATTGTCAATGATATTTCTCTTGTGAAAGGGTGGTGTGATTCAAATTTGCTTCAATAAAGATAAAACCAGCCTCTTATCGATCACATGCAATCTACCTGAGATTCAAGTGGGTACTGACTTTCTCATGGAGCAGATAAAAGCGACTAAATTTCTTGGTATTCATCTGAATGACAAACTCAACTTTGAGAATCATGTGAAAATATTGAGTAAAAAATTGGCATCTGGGTGTTATGCTTTGCGGGTAGTGTTTAGAGAACTCGGTATGGCCACTGCGAAAGTAGTATACCATGCTCTGATTGAGTCACACATCAGATACGGGATTCGATCTTTATTCTCCAGAAGCATGCCCACAATGTTGGATCTAGAATATCATGTAAACCTCTTTTCTTAGAGCACAAAATCCTTACCCTTCCATCTTTATTTTTTCTTGAATCTGTATGTTTATTTCCCAACAATAAATCGTCATATGATACGGTAGTTAGTTTTACTCGCCAAAATAACAATTTAAGACTTCCCATTCCATCAACGAGTTTAACAAAAAAGTCACTGATTTATAATGCTGGTAAATTATATAATTATCTTCCGGTCACTGTCAGAAATATTGTCTATGCAATTTACTTAGAAAAAACATACTTCGATGTTTAAGAGTATCTTGACAAAGATTGGAATAGTTTGAGTTGAATTAAATTTCATTTGTATATGACATTCGCTCCTTTTGGTTTATATTTCCTATAATGACTTTGTCAATGAGAAATTTTTGTTTTCAGACAATATTTTAATTTAATTTAATAATGTCAAATATATTTCCCCAAAGGATTGCATTGAGTCTGAAAATAACCAATTAACAACAAATTATTGACTTAAATGATAATAGGATGCACCCGAGGAGTCGAGTGAAATAAAAATAGATAGGATTATTCAATTGAGACGGCTCATGCTCATGTTTAACACGCTTTTATTAGTTTCACTTGTAACTAACAAACAGTGTAATCAAATCTTGGAAGTCAATTTTAACCCACTTCTGATTCTCGTATCGAAATAAAACTTTGTATGTATATGTAGTTTGGATGACAATACTATAATTTGGAGTCTTGGAGCTGATCTGATGATGAAGCCAGGAGGTGAATAGTGGAACTCTTCAGTGGCTACTAGTAAAATATGGTGAATGCACTAAGAGTTTTTCTCCCGTAGTCTTTTTTAGTCTTCTGTGGCAATATGGACTAAAAAGTTGAAAATAAGTTATAGTTTGAAAAAACAAAAAAAAACGCATATATGGCAATAAGGACTAAAAAGTTGAAAATAATAAGAATAAAGTCATTGACCAAACAATTTTCTTTCATGTTAAATTCTTATTATTTTCAACTTGTTAGTCCTTATTGCCATATATGCGTGTTCTTTTATTTTTTCAAACAAATTTTTTCGTATAACTTTAACAAATTGAAAATAATATCATAGACATGTCAGAGTGGAGGTATCAATTCAATAATGGATATATAATTTTGAAAACACACATACATACAGATTACAATACTCTCTTACAGAGTTCGACAGTAAGAAATTATTTCTGTTCCTCATCATCATCTTCAAACGTGATTGCGAATTCTTCGCAGCGAGCATTGAGCACCAGAAGTTGAATAGGGGTTATCAATGTTTTCATAACAATAAATTAGTGAGGTCTTGAATGGGAAACTTCAGTGTGACGTTCTTTGCTCTCGACGAAAATCTGTCTTAATACTGATAATAGAGAATATGCTGTGGTTCAGATATTCGGCTTCTCGATTCTACGTTTTATGGTAAACAAATAAAATATTGACAATCAATGTGAAATCGTTCCAGTGTCTGTGTACTCGCACTAAGAGTTCCTTATAATGAACAATAAGACTTAGAAACACAAACTTTTATTCATTAAAACTAAAGTTAAATACCAGTAACTTTGATTTTTATAATTTTAATAGCAGTTTTGTAGATAAGGGAGTTTATTTTCAGGCATATTTTCAGCAATAGTTTTGTAATCCTCTTTCCCTCACGCTCCATACCTCACATGGCCGACTACAAAAATAAATTGAATATCAAACTTGCCCTTTCAAAACATTTCAGATGTTTATTTATGCGCCAACTTTCAATTCTCTTCATTTAGTAAACAGTATCTCCCAGAAAAAAAAATCGATAAAATCCCAAACAAGCCTTTTAAATATATAATTGATTTTTCCTGATTTTCTCTTACAGAAGCATTTTAATGAAATGGTCGAATCAATTTTCATATACGATATTATTCATATTTTGTATAGCCTATAAACAATTTTAATGACAGAGTTAAGATTCTTGACTTTTGATAAGAGTTGTAATTTTCAGTAGTAATATCCCTAGGACATTGATAATAGGCGAGATAATTTTATGACAATCGAAAGCTCGTTCCTTGGTAACAAGCAACGAGCTTGAGAAATTTGTCATAAAATTATGAGGCATTTGTCAATGTCCGAGGAATATTCGGCGGAAAATTGTTTGACAAAAAAATTTATAACTCAGCACAATGAAACATTTATTTATTTATTAAAAGTACAGTTAGTGAAAGTACAATTATTAAAATTTAACTTAACATTAGATTCGTTGCTGTTCTCTACTATAGAAGATCTATTAACACCCATAAAATGTATGATCTTGTTGTGGTGTTCTTGATCGACATTTAAGTATAGTTTTATAGAATTTTGATTGCTATGACCAGTAATTTCCAGCAATTGTTCTTCTACACCACTTTTCGCCAATTCGCTAACAGCAGTTGATCTATTCGAGTGATTTGTTATCTTTTTGTCTTTTACATTCAAGCCAATTGCCTCAGCAGCAGATTTAGTCCATCCATTTATTGTATTTCTTCCAACAGGTACATTATCGTACAATTTGTCAGTTTCATTTTTCCAGTGTCGATTTGGTTTTAAGAACAGTCGTGGTGAGGAAATATTGTCGCCTCGTTTTGATATCACTTTATGAAAAAGACGTACAGGGCAGCTTTGTCTTTCACTATTGGAAACCAACCATTTACTACTTGTACAGCTTTTAGAACCACCTTGGCACGTTTTACTGAACACCGGATTGTATTCAATGCGATTTGTTGGAGAGTCATCGTTATTTTTCTTGATTTGAAAAAAATCCACCAGACAAGCAACTGCCTCTCCTCCTCGCCACGCTAATTCTACAGCAGCAATATGGTAAAATTTACGCATAAGACCTTCAGGAGTATTTTCATCCCATAGCAATATTATTTTGTTAACTTCAGACAAATTTAACGAAACTGAACTGTACTTACGTTTACATGGATCTGGTTTAAATACTATATTGTTAAACGGGTCAATCATAATATTATAGTCATTATAGTACTTTTCTTGCAAAAGTTTGCCCGAAACGTTCCACATTGTCTTCACCGTTACTTCTTTAAATTCGGTCCCGTCTTTCTTTCTCATATTGACCGCCCAATCTTTTATAGTCTAAGAGCCCATGACCGGCTACCTGTATGTATTTGACCAGACCTGAGTTTTTGTACGTTGAGGAGTAGGGGACTCACTAAGCTCAAAGTGGTGGACGCGTCGAGCGCTCAGGTAAGACAGGTATCGATTTTTGACTAATTTTAAATCCATTTGACCACGTCTGCCGTTTCAAAGTTTGAAAATATATTATTATTGCTACCGGAAAATAAGAATGGCAGACCATTATCGCGCATTTTACTTTGTGGCAGACAATTTTGAAAATGCTAAAAAAAAAAAATTTTGAAAGTATTTGACCAGATCTGCCATTGATATATTTTATTTATTATAGTCTTAAAAACTTATATTGAACACGGCAGTCGTCTACATTGCGTACACACATCAACAAATAATAAAATCTTAGCTACTACCCGGTCAGATGTATATGTATCCCGTTCGCTGTTTTACATCAATGTAATTTACTGTATCACTGTATTTACAGAAATTAAAGTTTTTTCGTATTCTATATACTAAACTTTATTAGTTAGATGATAAAGAAGTAGATTTTTTATGGAAGAATCATAAATAATATGATGGTATAATGCTTATAAAAAAAATAATTCGATTACTCATTTTAATTTTTTTCTTTTTATTTCGTTAAGACAAAATTAAAAAGTGTTAAATGAGTTAAAAAAATATATCATGCGCATGCAATACAATATATATATATATATATATATTTATGTATATATCAATCTTTATTCATCATCGGAGTCATGTTCATCGTTAGATGACTCGTCTTCATCATCTATTGAATCGGATTCTGCAAAAATAGAACGTAAATTGTAAAATAAACGTAATTTGATTCGAACAAGTTCGAGAAAGAATAGATTTTTATCAACTTACCAGGGACATTGGTGATTAAGTCACTCACAAAAGATGGAAGTTGGTCACCTTCGAACCATTTGAAGGCATATGTGTTGTCCTGCTCAATCCAACCATACTCCAATGGGTCTAAATTTGTGGGTTGCTTTTTGTGAGCATTTCTCCAAAGGGAAGAAATATAGTGGGCCCTCAAAAGTTGTTGATAAAGCTCACTCTTACACGGTGGTATTGAGCTTGCGTCAAAATTTATAGTTGTTGACGAATAGTTGGAACCTTCCATCATCTACATCATTAGATTTTTTGGCATTGTATAGCTGGCAAGTGAAATGTTGAATGATGTTAAATAGCTCTTGTAGCTGGTCCTCTGTTAAATTTTCTTCACCAAGAGTAGCAAATGCTTGTTGATATTCAGTATTCTTCTTAAGCAAAGTAAAAGGTATTTTCTTCCCTTCATTGAAGAAAGCTGGATTAAAATCACATCCAGTAAATGTATGGAAGCCGATTATACTTTTAGCTAACAACTCACCAAGCTCTCTATAAATTTTTGTGATGTCAATATATCTTTCATTATTTCCTGTTCCATTGAGCATCCAAATATTACAATGAGAATTCTTTAATTGTGCCATATTACCAATCATTATAATTAATATATCGGTATCAGAGGCTCTTATAACAATATTCGACTGCTCTGCAATATTGCAAGCATGATAGATTATTTTTGTATCCGCTTCTTCATGTGAAGTACAACATAAATCTTCAACAACACTCGATTGTATCGTATCATCAACAACTTGATACAATTGACAATTCCGGAATTTCAATTAAATCTGTCGGTTACCCAAAAATGATTTTATTTCCTCACTAGACCAATGCTTTGTCAAAAATTCAACAAAAGCTTCCTTAAATTTTGTGTTTTTTAATTCTTTTGCAAAATATATAAATATATATATATATATATATTGTAATGCATGCATGATATATTTTTTTAACTCATTTAACACTTTTTAATTTTGTCTTAACGAAATAAAAAGAAAAAAATTAAAATGAGTAATCGAATTATTTTTTTTATAAGCATTATACCATATTATTTATGATTCTTCCATAAAAAATCTACTTCTTTATCATCTAACTAATGAAGTTTAGTATATAGGATACGAAAAAAATTTAATTTCTGTAAATACAGTGATACAGTAAATTACATTGATGTAAAACAGCGAACGGGATACATATACATCTGACCGGGTAGTAGCTAAGATTTTATTATTTGTTGATGTGTGTACGCAATGTAGACGACTGCCGTGTTCAATATGAGTTTTTAAGACTATAATAAATAAAATATATCAATGGCAGATCTGGTCAAATACTTTCAAATTTTTTTTTTTTTTTAGCATTTTTAAAATTGTCTGCCACAAAGTAAAATGCGCGATAATGGTCTGCCATTCTTATTTTCCGATAGTAATAATAATATATTTTCAAATTTTAAAACGGCAGATGTGGTCAAATGGATTTAAAATTAGTCAAAAATCGATACCTGTCTTACCTGAGCGCTCGACGCGTCCACCACTTTGAGCTTAGTGAGTCCCCTACTAATGTATGGTAGGTATAGGGGCCTCAACGTACAAAAACTCAGGTCTGGTCAAATACATACAGGTAGCCGGTCATGGGCTCTTAGACTATTAGTATCAACGCCAATTCTTCTAAACTTCCGAGTTCATTTAATTCATATTCTCGTTCGCAACAAAATTCCATAAATATTCCCCAAATATATTTGTGACTGTAGGTTGTATTTCTGGAATTTTTTTCTTTGATTAGCGCATCTTTGAACATTCGCATTGCCAAAACGTGACATTTTGAAATATATTTGGAATGAAGTTGTCAAACTCAATCGTGTTGTCATAGTGATTGATAATTGCACTGAATACAATTATCAGTGTAATGTTGACATGATTGGGTGAAATTGTTTCATATCACACAAAATGACAAAATTTGAATGGTTGTTAGAACTGTCAAAAAAATTTCAAAGTGATGAATCGGTAAGATAGGTCATTATGGACAGAAACTCGTACTGAAAGAGGCGAGGCAGAAATTCTATTTTTTTCAGCCAAAACAGCTGTTCGGAGCACTTTGAACATATATCAATAGTGTAAAAATATGTGGGTAAAACTAGTCCCGGAAATGTCCCCACTACAGGGATGAAGGGTAAGTAGCTGGTGAAACAGCCCCGCTAATCACATTCAGAGCAGTCCCCCAAAAAAACGTCAAGCTAATTTGGATGCCAGGATATCAGGGATTTGCCGATGAACTCGCCAAAAAAGGGTCGGAAAACGAACCAGGTCAATGGCAGACCCTTGGGGTACCACCCAAGCTATACAGTATGAGCGTCTGTAGATGACTGAATCCAGGCATAATAGAAAACATTACTGACACAATATCCTAGGAAACAGACACGGGAAAAAATATGTCGAAGGTCCGTGTCAAAATAAAAAACCACAGATCTGTTAATACTAAATAGTTAGCAGTTGAAAGTCGGGGGGACTGGATATGCAGCAGTAAAATAGCACATTGATAAAATGGGATTTACAATGGCGACCTAACCTGCAGACTATGCGGCAAGGAACCAGAAAGAGTTTTTAGAGGGTACATCAGAGGCGCAAGGACTCAGGGATTCCCACTCCACCAACATGTCCATAAAGTATTTTCTCCACCTTCCCAAAGAACAAAGAACTACTAAAACTAATTCATAGTTCACTTCCTGATTAGCTCGTCCGCGTCAGTTTCTTGCTAGATATCAAAGGAGGTTATAATAATAATATATTCTGCTAAATACAATACAATCAATCATTGGTATAAATAATACGATCAATCATGAAAAAAAATATTCAAACATGGTAATAAAATACATGTACTATAACTTAAAACTAAGAAACTCAAAAACTAAAGTAGTAGTAGTAGAAGAAAACTATTCATGCTGTTATATAAATTATAATGGGAAAACAGATTGGCAGCCTATACAAATGTTTTGAGGTAAGTTATTACATTTTGTTTGAATAAATTCATCGTTATCGAGGATTTGATTGTTTGTGGGAGATTCATTTTTAGCCAAACTATATATTTCTGAGGAACATGTCGATTTTTTATTTGAATATTAAATATACAGGGTGATCCACGTTTGACTAATGATTTTTAAAAACCTATTATTATTAATTTTTGGAATCTCCATGGAAAGCTGATTTCAAAAATATATCACACATAGGGTTTGTATACAGTGCGTCCGTTAAATTCAGTGCTCTCGTAAAGTAGTGGATAAATTCGTAAAAAAATTAAGGAATAATTTTTGGAAAGAACGCTCAAAGCAGCCGAATTTTATTTTCATTTTGGAATTTTTTCAAATTTAATGAATACATACAGAATGATTGGTGTAGGAGAAAAGACGTCATCAGTATTTTTTTAAAGGCTCCATTTTTCATTACGGAATGTGAAAAGGTGATTATGAGTATGGGTTGAATGAAAATAAAATAAGAAAAACTATTTTGATATATGGAAATACTAATTTTAATGGCAATGATAGCTTCTGGCAACGATCAAATTAAATGTTCAAATTATGCACCGTTTGCTATCTTGACAGTAGCCAAGACGATGAATAAATTCTTTTTGAACATTGTCAATAACGTCAGGAGGTATACATTGTATCTCGTGACAAATTCTTGATTTTAAATCTTCTAAATTCTCCGGGCCTATTAACATACACTTCACTCTTCAAGTATCCCCACAATAAGTAATCAAGGGGTGTCAAATCTGGAGATCTAGCTGGCCACTCAATCGGTCCCCTTCTCCCTATCCAACTATTCGGAAACACCACATCTAAATAGTCGCAGACAGCTGCTGCATAATGGGGAGATGCACCATCTTGTTGTAAGAATAAATCAGTTCTCGGAAGATCAGGTTATTCTAGATCTGGATACAAAGCTATTAGTGCAGGAATAAGGTCAAATCGAAGAAAATCCAAATATATTGCACCAGTCAGGTCACGTCAAAGAAATAGGGACCCAGAATTCTTCCGTCGACTATGCCACACCATACATTCACTTTCTGTGGATTTTGAGTGTGATACTCCATCATCCATCGGGGATTTTCGATAGCCCAATAACGGCAATTTTGCCTATTGACGTGGCCGTTCAAAACAAACGTAGCCTCGTCAGAAAAAAATATATTTTTTAGAAAATTATTATCATCATGCAGCTGTTTGATTTCGCCGATCAAAGTCGTATTCATTCAGCTCATGGATGAGGCGTACATTATAAGGATGGTGCTTTGCTTTTCTCAGAATTTTGTGGACTGTAGACATTGCCATATTGAAATCAGAAGCCAATTGGTTGAGTGTTGTGTGATGATTTTCATGCACTGCCAACAAAACATTAAGCTGATCGTCTTCTGGTGGTGAGGGTCGACCAGATTTAGGAAGATCACGGACATGCCCAAATTCACGGTATTTTGACTCAAATTTGTTCACCTTGCTTTGGTTAACTACTTCTCTTTGGGTGCGCATTCTGTCTCCAAATCCTATCATGCAAAGAATTTCAATTCTTTCTCGTTCATTTAATTTAATCATTTTCCATGAAATGACAAAGTTACTACTCAATAATGTATCGACAAACGATAAGATATGTTATTCTTTAAAGAAATAACTTCACAAAAACTATTCAGCAATAAAAACAAAATTCTGGTCGCTATGGCTACTGTCAAGTAATGGAAATAGTCAGATAGCAAACGGTGCACCATTTGAACATTTAATTTGATCGTTGTTTGAAGCCTGCCATTAAATTTAGTATTTTCATATTTCAAAATAGTTTTTCTTGTTTTATTTTCATTTCACCTATACTCATAATCACCTTTTCACATTCCGTAATGAAAAATTGAGTTGCCATCAAAAAAAATACCGATGACGTAATTTCTCCTACACGAATCATTCTGTATGTATTAATTAAATTTGAAAGAATGCCCAAACGAAAATAAAATACGACGGCTTCGAGCGTTCTTTCCAAAAATTATTCCTTTATTTTTTTACGAATTTATCCACTACTTTACGAGAGCACTGAATTTAACGGACGCACTATATACAAACCCTATGTGTGATATATTTTTGGAATCAGCTTTCCATGAAGATTCCAAAAATTGAATAATATATAGGGTGTTACATTTGAAAAAAATTGTCGCGGACGTCATTAGTCAAATTTTCCCTTATAAATAGGCAAATTGAGATTAAAAATCGACCTGTTTCAGGAGATTCCTCAGAAATGGATAGTTTGGCTAAAAATGAATTTATTCAGTACTTTACGAAAGCACTATGTATGAACATTAATGTTATAAGAATCACATATTTTTTGCCACATAGCCAGTTTAGTTTTTCTTGCATATAGGATATTCTCACGTATCTATTATATCCTAGTAGTAAACGCATACCTCTATTTTGTAGAATTTGTAATTTATTCATATCACTCTCTTGGCACATGAACAGAATTGAAGAACAATATTCGAAATGTGGCTTGATGATACAATTATATATAATCGACATGTTCGCTAAAATTAAGTTTTTCAATTATGATTGTACCCAAGTATTTTATGCTGCTAACTTGTTCTAAATCATAATTGTTATATTGAACATAATTTATGATTTGTTGGTTCAAATGTTTTTTACTTATCAATATCATATATTTTGTTTTCTGCGGGTTGGTTACCAATTTATTATTAGTGCACCAATTTTGAATCGTGATAAGAGTTTGGTTTATTTTATTGATTAATGTGTTAATGTTTTCACCTGAAATATATAACTGTATCATCTGCAAATAAGTGTATGTTGCATTTACCCTTCTCCTGATATAGTAGGTCATTCATAAAGCAGATAAAGAGCATGGGACCCAATACACTACCCTGTGGGGCTCCACTATTGTTGTTATTTATATGTGATTTTTCTTTATTGACTTTGGTTTGTTGTTGTCTACGAGTGAGATATGATTCAAACCACTGTAACGTATTCTCACGGATACCAAAGTAGAGGCCGAGTTTTTTAAATAGTATATCTCTCTTCACTACCTCAAATGCACGGCGTAGATCTAGAAATACTACAACAATAGATTTTCCTGCATCAATTGAATATTTGAAATCATTTATGACTTTTTGCAGGCGGTTTCACAAGAATACCCGTGCCTAAACCCTGATTGACTTTGACATAGCAATTTGTGTTCATCTAAATACCCCATTAGTTGGTTATAGGTAGATAGTTCCAATATTTTTTTAGACAAGGTAGCGTATTAATTGGTCTATGTTTTTCAATCTTATTCGCATTTGGAATTTTCTGAACTGGTATAAAAGTAACCGTTACTTAAGCATGTATTTATACAGTGCAACAAAGGATATCCAATAACATCAAATGTGTTTTTTATTAAGTCAATTTCATCTTCCGAAAACTTATTTTGTTATTTAAATGTCAACTCTCTCAGCTCGATTATTGTTACCGAAAAATTGTTGAAAACTCTTACAGGGTCAATTGCTCTATTTTCGAATAAAGAAATTTCACACATCATATTTATCATTGGGCAGAACTTTGATAATATCAGTAATACTCGAGATGAAATAATCATTAAAAATATTTTCAATATTATTTTGTACTTCTATGCCATTCACTGTAATACTTTTAATGTAGGATATATTCTTTGTGCTGACTAAAGTTTTTAATGTTTTCCACATCAGTTTTGCGTTATTTTTCACGTTATCAATTTTATTTTCATAATATTGCTTCCTTGCAATCCTTATATTTTTCACTACGTTGCACAGTGGTTCCGATGTTCAATCTGACTGGACGTAAGTGAAAAAATGAAAGTGCGCAAAAAACATAAATAATTCAGCAATATAATCATAAATGATTGCTTATCTCATGGGCTATAATAAATGTTGGATAGTGATTCAAGCTCGGAAGTTCAACTGTTATACCCAAATATTGTAGTTTCTGACCAGGTAAAATCTAGTTGGCACTCAACTTCACGAACTGTCTTTCATCTCCATGCCATTTAAATTATGTATACACTCTCATTCTGATTTTCATGGACGAATTATTGTTCCTTGTCGAGTTTTGTTTGAGTTCTCGCGTGTTTATGGAAATAATGAACTAGCATTAAAAAAGGCCGTCGAAGTCCATCGAAATATCATTCTTGGACAGGTGAGTTGGCTATCTAGGAATACATTGACAAAGTTTTATGGCCTAGATTTACCAAGTTTTTTTTCAATACCTTTTCAGTAATAATGATCGAAATCAATAGAAGAGACCTCTTTAACCTCTTTATTGTCACAGTGAGTCAAATATTCGTAAAAGACTAGAGTATATACGACAATATATTATGAACAGAAATGCTATAGAAGAGAAGAGAAGACATGAAAAACCTACAGAATTTTACAGAAAAATTAAAGAAAGGTGGGGAAAATGTCATTACATTTTAGGGCATTTTTTGGACAGAAACACCGATTGGTTGAATGATCATATAATTATTACAGACAACACCCAAAGAAGGAACATTACGGTTCGACCAAGAAAATCGTTCAATAAAAGTTGCGGTAAATCACTGAAATCGTAACTGAAGCCCTTGCTGGAAAGTAATACAGTTGGTGGGGAAATTGTTCTTGCAGCTGAAATAAGTCTACGAGATACAGGCAGATGTGATGCAACCCAATATGTATATATATATATATATATATATATATAATCTTTTAATATATAAAATTCTCGTGAAACGGTGTTTGTAATTAAACTCCTCCGAAATGGCTCGACCGATTCTCATGAAATTGTGTGTGCATATCGGTTAGGTCTGCGAATCGGACAACATATATTTTTCATCCCCCTAAATGTTAAGAGTGGTCCACCCCTTAATTTATTTTTAATTTTTCAGATACAATTTGTTGTTTTTATTTTTTTATGATACAGCATTCAAAAATACATATTACTCTAAATTTTCACACTTCTACGATCAACCCCTATTTTTCCATCGCGATTTTTATTTTATTTCATTTTATCCACAGATCCGCAATAGGGTTGCAAGATGGCAATCGAATATAATAATTGTAGTACGATAAATTGAGAACGGGATAACGGGATAAAGAAAAAACGGGATAACAGGAAAACGGGAATAACGGGATAACGAAAAAACGGGATGACAGGATAAGGGAATAACAGTAAAACGGAATAACGGGATAAATAAAAAACGAGATAACAGGAAAACGGGATAACGGGATAACGAAAAAATGGGAAAACGGGATGACAGCATCAGGTGATAAGGGGAAAATGGGATAACGGGATAATGAAAAAATGGGATGACAGGATAAGGTGATAAAGAAAAAACGGGATAATGGGATGACAGGATAAGGGGATAACGGGATAAATCTAAAACGGGATATCAGGAAAACGGGATAACGGGACAACAGGAAGCGGAAGGAGTCAAAAGCATAGTCTAGATGAAACAACATAAAGGAAAACATAGAAAATAAGAAATTCTATGCGGACGAGAGTTTTCGGGAAAAACATTTTAGGGAACATAGAAATTTGGACAGGACAACGTCTGTCGGGTCAGCTAGTATATATATATATATATATATATATATATATATATATACATATGTTCACATTTTCAGCCTGTAATATAAATTATTTTCTGACAGAAATGTCAGATTCTCCTGAACTTTCGTTCTTTCAAATGAGACTTCGTATATAAATACAACTTCAGCGTAATGATACAAATTTGACCCCAGAAATAATTTGTACTGAACTTTCATCAAAATCTGACCGGTTACCAATTTCCTTAAGAAAGTGATAAGTCCATTTCAAATTAATATAATACAAGGGTTTGTAGTATAAAAAAACATTCTGCGGATTTATTTTGAGAATACTCAATATCCTTATAATTCTGACAAGAATTCAAGCTGATACTGCCATTTATTTGCACAAATATTCAGTTGTAATACCACAAGAGAGTGAGAATAAAGTGAAAATAATTCGACATATTTTCGATTGCCAGGGAAGGGCTAATTATTCAAACTCTCAGCGCCCCCACCAAGATATAAGCTTACAATCAGGTGTTTGCATTGAATAAAAAGGTACAACAAGAAATCATTGAACAGTGAAAAGAAGACAACATAAGTACTGCGTCGACGTCAACGTTAACTACAAGAGAATCGTAGGTAAACAAGAAATTTGATGGTCGACTTTCCTTTTTTAAAGGAAAATGGTCACAAGTAACAACCGATCAATTCATTTTTCCGTGTGGAAGGATTATAAATACCTTTTTGAATTACCTATACAAGTTCACCCTCCAACGATGGATGAGAAATCTAGAACTGAAATATGTAGGTTGCAGACTTGTATTGATAAATTACTGAATATGGGTCAATTATTAGATATAAACACAAGAAAGGCGAATTTTTATCGTCATACTGGCTTGTTCCAAAGGGAAATGTGGATTTTTGTTTTGTTTTAAAATTGCAAAATCATTAACAGATTCATCCACACTAAACACTTCAAATTAGAAAATTCAAACAGTAAAAAATATTATTCCTGAAAAATCTTTCATGTATAAAATTGATCCAAAGATGCATACTTTGTTGATACCATTTGCAAATATTATAGGAAATATCTTGAATTCTTGTTGAAAAGGGAAACATCCTCAATTAAATATTGAATAGAAATATTTTTCTGTGAATTGAAAATCCACAATAAAAATGAAGTTATTTTTTGTGATTGTCTAACAGAAAACAACTACTTCCCCGGCAAAAGCCACGCTGTACATTGAACTACTTCGGATAGGTATTATGAAAGGACCCTAACTCAAAAGAAAAAATCTGAAATTGAAAATGTGCATTTTCATTCAGATAGTTATTTGATTTTCTATTCCAGTCCTAATAAAGAACTCATATATATGAATCTTGAATTCATTTTCAATGGAGAAGTTCTAGAATTTACTTGTCTTCCTTTCGGGCTTGAGTACAGCTCCATATCTTTTTTGCAAAATTTTGAAACCGATTATCAATTATTGTGTTATTATCAAAATTTTTTTAATAGAATACTCAGCTGATGAATGCTCTCGAAATACACTTCGGAATTATTACAATCACTGGATTTTATAGTCAATTTTGAAGAATCTGACTTGGAACCGAAAAATATGTATATATATTTAGAAAGAAGTGAAAATTCGAAAATTTTTTGAATTTTTGGGATTCACTATTTTTAATTGTCCACCTTACAAGTATGGATGAGCTAATATTGAAATATTTGAAAAAAAAATAGAAATAGATTCTTAGCTAGAAATTATTAGAACTATGATGCAAGCATGCAACTCAATTTAAATGTTAAAGATGAGTTAGAATGGCGGTTTGAAAATAATCAGAATTTGCCGAATGTCGTTCGAAGTGAATCTTTTGACTTAACTATTTATACCGGTGGTTGGGGGACTTTCTTTGGGCCCTTTGCGGCACAGGAAATTTGGAAGGACAATGAAAGGGTAATGTATATAAAGTCACTAGAACTTTTGGCGATATTTTATGCACTTAGATGTTTTGTAGGAAATACAGATATATTTTAAGAATTAACAATACAACGGCAATTTAGTATATAAATGAGATAGGAGGAACCAAGTATTCCAACCTGAATCGGATTTCAAGAGACATTTGGGAATGGTGCGAAATGAAAAATGTTTTTATTGTTGCCTTATATCAAATTAAAAGAAACACTAGCACCGATAGAGAATCACGGTGTTTGAAAATAAATACAGAATATTATTTGAATTATAATAACATTGAAAAAATTCTCCTGGAGTATAGACAGCCTGTGATGATCTCTTGACATCATATTTGAATGCAAAATGTACTGAATATGTTTCATGGAAACATGATCTACCATTTTTTCTCATAGCAAGAGGTCTCAATAACAATTATAGAAGAGGAGGGAGATGGTATCGTTGTGGTTCCAGATTGGGCTACTCAACCGTGGTATCCCATATTTGGGAGTTGAGTGTATCAAAACCTATTTTCTTCAATCCCAGCGATAAATTGCTCATTGTTCCTTTAAGAGAGAGCCATCCAATTTGGGAGAAAATTACCCTGGTTGTATCCAGATTATCAGGGAAGCATACGAGAAGAAAAATTCACCAATAATATTTCTCCTTGTCTTTAAATCTTCTTTAAGTCAGAATACCCAAGCTAAATATAATATTCCATAGAAAAAATGGTGGCTGTTTTTAACTCATCAATTACTGACATCCTCAACTTTTCAAACCACGAATTTAAGAACGGCACACTTAATTGCCAATTGGCTCCATTAAAATTTATTTTTCCAATTAACGATGAACAATATTTGTTAAAAAAAAAATATATGAAGGGTACGTTCAGGTTAAAACCAAGTTTTTCCAAATATAGTCTAACATGGGTCCCTCATAATGTAATTCAATATTTATATCCATAGAATTCTTTATCATTTGAACAACTTACTTTTAACTTTAGTTGCCTCAATTTCATATCATATAGTGCAGACCTTATCCAAAATCAAACTCCAGATTATAAGGTTATTGGAGATTCATATAAAAATTGTATTACTGATATTATAAAAACGTCAAATCCAATACACCCTGGCTAGTTTTGGATTTTTCGGAAAAGCCCTGAAGTATGCGACGCTCTAACGCTACAGTATTATATAGAGATCACTCAAACATTAAGAAACACGGCGGGAGAATTATTTATAATGATTAAAATCCTCATAGGAAACCATCAACATTTTCAAGATGGATTAAATCTCTATTATCATGTTCAGATATAGACACATCTCTATTCTCAAGTTAAATAGTGCTCGGCACGCATCTACTTCAGCAGCTTAGCGTGCTGGTACAAGTTTAGACTCAATGGCAGAAGGGTCTGCGAAATCCAGTGCTTTTATCAGATTACATATAACAGACCTCTGGTAGACAAAACAGCCATGAAATGTTCAAGTATGTTTAATTGTTTTTTATAATACATTTTCGAAGTATTAAGATTGAATTTCTAGTTGTAAATAAATAGTAATTCTGGTTATATATGTGTATACAGGGTGGCCCATCGAAAACGTACTGCAAGGCATTACAGGGTGGGAAAGAATGTTTCGGCAAAATCAAAAAACACGTCAAGATTGTTTGTCAGGGGGACACATTTTGACGCAAAAAGCATAGTAAAACCTTCAACCCCCTAAGTAGGGGTGTCATTCCAAAAAAAATTCCAAATGGGAAGGGGAGTCAAGTGATACCTCATTAGAAGGAGCTTTTCATTCCCTATACAGTGCTGTTTAGTTTTTGAAAATCAATCCACTCTTTTAGAAAATATGGAGCGTTGAAACTCCAACAATAATGTGTGACGAAAAATGCAAAAATCGATTCAATTGTACTTTGAAACTTATCGTAGGTATTATTGAAATAAATTCCTTTTTTTCTGCACGTTTAAATTAGGTCAAGTAGTTGCTAGATACATGTCGTGGTTAACGTGTTTAAAAATTGTTGACTTTAAAATTTATCATTATGGTGTATTCAATTGCAGAAAGAGTGGAAATTATTGAGCTTTTTTTCAAAAACGATGAATGTGGAAATCGGGTCGCGGGGTTGTTTAACCAACGGCATCCTGACAAACATACCTCTAGAAAAATTGTTCGCAAATTGGTGACAAAATTTCGCGAAACAGGTTCGGTTCATAACAAAAAGACACAATTGCCGTTACTGGGCTGACACTAATCCAAGGATTTTCCACGAGTCACACACGCAACACCCCCAGAAGTTAAATGTGTGGGCTGGTATTTTCGGAAATTCCATTGTAGGACCTCTTTTCCTTCTTGGAAATTTAACAGGCAATATGCACTTGGATTTACTACAAATGCCATCGACCCAGCTCTAACAAATATCATTGAGAACGATCCCGCATACAATGAATAGGGACTGATGTTCCAACAAGACGGAGCTCCTCCGCATCACTCCCAAAATGTTCGCAATTATTTAAATGACACGTTTCCAGGACGATGGATAGGACGACGGGGCACAATTGAATGGCCACCTCGGTCACCCGACTTAAGTCCTTCAGATTTTTTTTGTGGGGACACCTAAAAAGCCTTGTTTACAAAACACCACCAGACACATTAGAAGAGTTGCAAAGAAGAATTATTAACGTATGTCGCGAAGTGACACCGCAAATGCTCCAGAATGTACGACAACGGTTTGAAAATAACTTGTACCACTGTATGCAGGTTGGCGGACAGCAATTCGAGCATTTACTTGACTAATAAATAAGTTTTAAAGTACAATTGCATCGATTTTTGCATTTTTCGTCACACATTATTGTTGGAGTTTGAACGCTCCATATTTTCTAAAAGAGTGGATCGATTTTCAAAAACTAGACAGCACTGTACAGGGAATGACAAGCCCCTTCTAATTAGGTATCACTTGACCCCCCTTCCCATTTGAAAAAATTTTGGGATGACACCCCTACTTAGGGGGTTGAAGGTTTTACTATGCTTTTTGCGTCAAAATGTGTCCCCTGACAAACAATTTTGACGTGTTTTTGGATTTTGCCGAAACATTCTTTCCCACCCTGTAATGCCTTGCGGTACGTTTTCGATGGGCCACCCTGTATATGTGTATATATGCATTGGTCTGGGTATGAAGATAAATGTGTATATATACTTATAGATACGTATCTATTTGCCGAGTTAATTAAAATGGAATAATTTCTTTACAAAATAGCGGTATTTGTTTTGGAAATTTGTTCAGTTGAGCTCTAAATATCTATCATTTTGGTCTATGAGAACGTGGCTTGAAGTATAATATAAGATTAAATGACTTACCTGTAAGAGAATTCAATCTTTATTATACGAGGAGCCACGTTCGATTAGACCAACCCTCCTCTTTCTTTTGGAAAAATAATTATATAGAGAAACCCACCCCAAATAAGCTGAACAAATTTCAGTGGCTATACCATTATGTAATGATGTCATATCCCGGGCACAATGAGTAAGAGATAAGGATGTGTTGTTTTTGTTTTGTTGATAGTGGCTAGTAGCACGAGAATGCGTGACTACCATTTTGGTCTATGAGAACGTGGCTTCTCGTATAATAAAGATTGAATTTCCTTACAGGTAAGTCATTTAATCTTATATTATGATATGATATACGTGATTTTTATTATTCGATAATGTGAGATAGCACAGATACTTGTACTGTATTTTTAACTTTTACGAACATTTTATTGTAAGTTTTTATTTTTATCTTAGGTTGAATTATTTCGTTGTATTTTAACAAATGTCTGACTATTCCTATACATGTAAATGTCAAAAGGAAAATAAACTGATTGATTGATTACGGATTACGGGTTCAGATGAGTTATGACTCACCTTCATTTGGTATTGTTTGTTGTCGTTCCATATTATAATTTGTTAACATATTCACAAGTTGGATATTACTTTCTCTCAAGATCACAACTTCTTCTTTCAAGGCTGCAACTTTTTCTTCGAGTTTTTTGGTTTGTATTGTTACACTCTTGTTGATGTCATGAAATTCATCACTTTTTAAATAAGAAATTACTATATCGGCATTTCGAGACGCTCTGGGATAGAGCTAACTTGATTTCAACACAGCGAAAATCACTATTATTTGCGGAGCGTTATTTTGGTACGTCCGATCACCTCGACATCACATATAATATTATGGTGACTCGAAAACAATGGAGGATGGCGCAAGGTTTAGTGAATCGTTTCTGGAGGAGGTGGACCAAGGAGTACCTTCCTACGTTGATGAAACGAATGAAATCTGGAAGTAAGCGATGTAATAGTGATAGTTGACGTTTGTTTTTCCTGGTGCCGATGATAAAGTGAGAAGAGTAGGTTTCACAACGAAAATGAGGACCGACAGAAGACCCACAGTGAAACTGGATGTTAAGAAAGAGTACCACCTAATTGGGATCCTATTATGAAGGAGGAGAATGTTATATATTTTTTATAAGTTGATCACTTGTTATATTTTTATAATTGATGTAGATGTCAATGAAACAAGGATCAGGGGTTTTCTAATAATTTTAGTGATAGTGTTGAGATTCTTGACTTATGATAATAAAGTAATAATTAAGTATGATAAACTAGAATACGTTGGTTTCATTAGATCCAGATATAATTATAACTGTGAGAGTCTAAATAGGGTTCACACTTTTGCGTGAACAAAAATTATTATCATTCAGGGATAGTCAACGCAACATATTATGTTACATCTTGTAACGCAATAAAAAATAAATAACGTATTACGTGCGTTTATACCGTGATAGCTTGGGACTATTTCAATCTGAATATATATCAGATCAGGTCAAAGTTATCAAGACCTTTGTCCTATCTCCTCAAATTACTTCAATTTTATATAATGAAACAATTTGTTATATTTTATATTCTACTGTTTTGATTGACCCCGAGTATCAGTTCAAGAAATAAAAGATGATGCAACAGTTCACATTGAAATTGTAAGCTGTCAGTTTCAGTGATTGATATTGCTTCCTGGACATTTATCCCCTATAAGTACACGCCAACTTCTTCATATCGTACGCTCATGGGGCGGAGCGAGTGTATCCCTTCTAGTATTTTCAATTATTTTATCTAACACTTTGTTAATATTTACCTTATTGAAGGCCAGAAATCATTCATTTGTTCAGCAACATTTACAAACAAAACCAAGTTGATATATTAATTAAATCGTTATATATTCAAAATCATAACTTGGCTCTCGTGCTTTCTATAAGATCGATATTACGTCTTCCCGGGGAGAAATCGGAATTCCAATTAGTCATGGCAAAAAAGGAATTCAACCCCTTTCTACTCCCTTGAAGATCGATTATAAAAAAAAAATCTAAAAATCGATTTTTAAAATTCAAGTTACCACAGAATGATATTTATATATATATATATATTATATATATATATATATTTTATATATATATATATATATTTATATATATATATATACTTAGTTACGTTATAAAAGTTGTTTATTTTGTTTATTATAATTTTTTAAATTAACAAAAAATTAAAAATTAAAAAAATGTGTTTTTTTATCTATATGTTTTGCTATTGCAGTTTTTACAGCAAACGAAGGCATTTAATAACATTAGAAAAAAAATTAGGTCATTTGTTTATACATTGTTTATAAACAAATTGATTAGTTTGATATTTAAAAAAAATACCATTTTGTTGTCTAGAGAATATAATGATTTGAAAAAAAAATCCTTAAAAAATGTTTTTATTGTTTATAATAGTTTTTTTATATTTCCATTATTTAAATAATCAGTTGAAGAATTTTTTTCTTTAAAAATCATTATTGGCATTTTTCAATAGAATAACAAAAGATAAAAAAAAATATAAAAAACTTGATTGTTTAATAAGTTAACAATTTGTTATAAACAAATTCCAAATCTCATTATATTTTTTTCCGAAACAACAAAAAATTACAAAAACAACCATATTTAACAGTCAAAAAACATTTTTTGACATTTTCATAGATTTTTCTAAAATTACAGTAAATATATATTTTTTGACACTTTGTTGCATATGGTTGTTTTTGTAATTTTTAGTCATTTCGGAAAAAAAACAATTAGATTTGGAATTTGTTTATTACAAATTGTTAACTAATAAACAATCAAATTTTTTTGTTATTTTATTGAGAAATGTTAATTATGATTTTTAAAGAAAAAAAATGTTTTTAATAATTATTTAAATAATATAAATAATAAAAAAAACTATTATAAACAATTATATATTTTTTCGAATGTTATTAAATGCCTTTGTTTGATGCAAAAACAGCAATAGCAAAACATATGGATAAAAAAAATTAACATATTTTTAATTTTTCATTTTTTTAATTTAAAAAAATTATTATAAACAAAATAAACAACCTTTAAAAACTTTCATAACGTGATCTTGTTAAGTATATATATATATATATATATATATATATATATATATATATATATATATAATTTGATACGAATTTGAAAGAGATCACAAGCCGTCCTGATGATTGGGAAACCATGAAACAGCTGTTGGCGGATGGTGGGCTCTCTTGGATTCGTAACAAATTTCTCTTTCTCTTGTTATTTGTTTTGCGTTACTCAGAACGCACTAGGAGTACGACTATTGGTGTCGTGGATTGGCCTATGCTGACATCTGTTGGAGACCTATTAATGTGCACGAAATTTCGTGTCATTAAAATTCCACGACAACAGGTCTAAGCTTCAACACACAGATTATAAGTGTCACTATCTATAATTTGATGCTTTCCACATTTTCGTACTTGCCGGTAGGTATTAGCACTATGAGATATTTGATACGAATTTGAAAGAGACCACAAGCCGTCCTGATGATTGGGAAACCATGAAACAGCTGTTGGCGGATGGTGGGCTCTCTTGGATTCGTAACAAATTTCTCTTTCTCTCGTTATTTGTTTTGCGTTACTCAGAACGCACTAGGAGTACGACTGTTGGTGTCGTGGATTGGCCTATGCTGACATCTGTTGGTGACCTATTAATGTGCACGAAATTTAGTGTCATTAAAATTCCACGACAACAGGTCTAAGCTCCAACACACAGAGTATAGGTGTCACTATCTATAATTTGATGCTTTTCATATATATATATATATATATATATATATATATATATGAAAAGCATACATTTTCAATCACCATCCATACGGTAGTGTAAGGAAGTTGTGCAAAAATCTAGCAAGCGATTGTTTACCAATGACACATTTGTCAAATATTAGTGTTTATTTTTCATGAAATAAGCGAAGAAAACGTGAGCTGTCACTACAAAATTTCAAATAATCTATAGTTTATTGCGTCTCCTGAAACGTTTTTAGGATATTACTTATAAGTTTTCTGAATAAACAAAAATAGTCCGATAAAGTGTTGCCATGATGACTTTACTGGCCTAGTCCGGTAAAGTGGTATTTTGCAGACTATTTTCAGTATCCAAAGTAGGCATTTTGAGGAGGGTGTAAAATAGTATTTGTTCATGTCTGTACGCGGCTTGAGACAACAGTATTATGAATTGTTCTAAGCATAATGGAAATGATTTCATATGAAACACCCTATACTTTGTTATCTTTAGTACGTAAAAACAATTACTGGTGTAACAGAAATCTATAAAAATAGTTTTCTTGAGGAAGTTCCTAATCAAAAAATTATAGTCGTCGGGTACACCAGTTAAATTAATAGTTGTCCATCAGTCTATTATAATGACTTTTTGTATATCCTTTACAACATAATTAATTGTCATACAAAATGAAGCTTGACCGAATTCTTTTCGCAATTCGACATAGAAATGATAGCATTCGAGAAAGATAATGGTTTCTAGGAAATCGTTTAGGTACGAACCATTTTCCTTTGGCATTGATTAGTAGATGAAAAACATAGTCAAGTGCGAGTGTGACTCATGTGCTAAGGGTTCCGTACTATTCTGCGAAAAAGGAACGTATTGTTTGTTTATACATATAATTTAGCGTTGGTAGTTTCGGGGATATAGGTTCTAACTGTTGGAAAACATGCAAGTCAGTAAGCTACCTTATCAAGTGAAATTTGAACTTTCTATTGACAATTGGTTGTGACAGAAAGACAAAACGTACATCTAAGGGTTTTTTTTTAATTTTGATATGAGGAACCTAAAAATGTTCTTATACCAAAAATAATATTCACATGAAATGTCAAACATGAAATAATCAACATCTTCAAAAAATCTCCACCTAATAGAAATATATAAGAACAGTCATACTACATCTACAAAATGTCAATATCAAGCAGCTGCCTCAAATCGGAAAATATTCGGAATTAAAAAAAAATGTAATAAAAAATTATTTATTTGGTAAAATTGTATTCTTGTGTTTGCAAATACAGATATCTCCAGGCCATTCAGATCTATAACCTTGTTATTAATCACCATTCCTTTCTTATCTTTTGCTTCGGTCTACAAATTCCTTATCTCCTTTATATTGGACAAGCAATTTCGATTTATTTTTCAATTTGAATATACGAGTTTTACATTAAATCGATTTTTATTCGATACTTCCTAAGTTGAGATTGTTATTTTTTGTTGGCACAGTTAGTCCCCAAATTTTTACAACACTAAATTTCATAATGTTGCCGACAGTTTTTCTTCAGTGTTGACAAAATGATACACAGCAGATTTTTTCGTTTGATACATTTTATATGAAATGAATAACTTCAGAACTAACGGTTCTTCCACCCCCTTTTCACCCCTTTAGGGGTGGATTATCAAAAAAGCTTTCTTAGTGGTTATCTTTGCCATTATAGGAATACGCTGGCAAAATTTCAGCTTTTTAGGTCGAGCGATTTGGTCTACATGAAAACGTTGCACAGAAGCGTTTCGTTCGAAACGTTACATGAAAACGTTGCACTCAAATTCGACCTTGAAATTTTACTCTCATCGTACCCAAAAAAGGTTTACTTCAAAAACCCAATTACGCTTATTAGAACAAAGGTCTTGATATATTTGACCTCAGATCTGATAAAGCATTCGAATCAAATAAGGTCAACGCTTGATCTTTTGGGTATCACGAATGTCAAAAATATTTGAAAACACTAATCATATTATGATATTTTCAATGTCAGTAGCAAAAAATAGAATGTTTGCATCAAGTCTTGTATGAGAAAAAAAGATGAATGAAAATATTTATTCCATAAAATGTAAAGTTATTATTTTCAGTTGGACTATGATAATATGTTCAATCTCCAGTATGATTCTGGGTCTTCTATCACTGTTAAAATCAAGTATAACTCGAAGGCTCTTAATCTTTCGACATAAAAACAAGTGGGCCCAGCCATTCACGAATTTGGAATTTTGACTGAACAAGGACAAGAAAAATCCCTAGTCCTTGCCATGGTAGTGTTTCTCAAAAATGGCCGAGAAATAATTTTGATCTAAAGAAATCTTTGAAAATTATGAATTTCTAAAGGGGATTCAGCTTCCACTACCCTGTATGGATTAATAGGTAGCCCATCACTTCAGAGAGCGCCTAGGACGTTTGAAAAGCGAGGGGTCGTCTATGTTATAATCAGCGGCCTCCCTCACGGGAGGATTCTCGTGATGACACCGTTTTAAAATTATATTGAAAAAACTCTTTTTTTTCAACCAATGCCGAGGGTACCAAGACAAGTATCTATGTGGATGGGTTCATTAAACGAATAATTACCAAGAGAATCACGATGTACATTCAACGAAAATCTAGAATGTAGCACTCGTATGATTCCATTATCAGTTCATTCAATCGGTACTAACGAGAACGTTTTGATCTTTCGAACTCTTCAATCATTGTAGTTCGGAATGAATCCTATAGACATATACATATACAATAAACAATCTACAGACAATCTTCGGATAGGATGGATCCAGTGCAATGTCTTGTTGGGATACAGATAGGCGGGAACGAAAGTATACCCAAATATATTTTAACCATAGAGAGTTATTAACAATTTCTTGGTCAGAGAACAACTAAATGAAGTTTATAAAAAAAATATTGAGGAGGTTGTAAAAAAATATGTAATCCGCCATTTTGTGGCGGCGGCCATCTTGGATTTACAATGATACTGAATACACATAATTGTATTGTCATCAGAACTAAAGGTGTGTACCAAATTTCAGATCAATCGGTCAAATTTCAATTACTAGATTTGACCCACACAAGACACAAACAAAGGCAAGCTAAAATAAAACCGTTAAAAAAAATGCTAGCGATCTTGATGGTCATAGGAATGCGATTATATTGTACCAACAATAAGAAATATGCCAATAGATTCATATATGACATCATGGAGTGGGGAGAAAATTATGCATCGAAGGAAGAAAATTATGCATCGATAATTATTACACAAGTGTTAAGCTCTGCAAAGAGCTTTTGACTTCTACCTATATTTGTGGCACCCTCAGAAGCAACAGAAAGGGAAACCGAAGAATTATGCCAAAAAATTTAATGGGTTGACAAAAAAGTTTTCTTCCGAGATCATTCTTGGAACGTGCGTAAAGAATTATTGGGTAGTATATAATAACTTTGGCGAAAATGCAAAAAAGATGGAAATGAAACAATTATAGAGGTTGAAAATATAGACTCTAGTGAAAATAACGACCACTTTGAAAACCATCAACACGGTAGAAAAAAGCAACGCTCTAATTCAATAACGAATCACAAATTAAACAGGTATGAAGGAACTGTCAGAAGTACTAGGAAGACGGTGCACTTCATGCTACCAGAAAGTTTGTACTGAACAGGTTCCGAAGGAAGCCAGAAACAAAACCAAGAAGGTGTGTACTTTCTGTGAAAACTGCCCGAGAAAACAAAAAATGTGTCTGAAATGTTTCAACTATAAACATAAATAATTATTTCAGTTTCTTATTCTCATCAATAGAATCATATTGCATGTACTTATTCTTATATTATAAATTATTTGAATAAGGTTTTCATTTGTAGAATAAAATTCTGTTCACTTCTGCTACTTCTCGAGTTCATCAGTCGATAACTTTTTTTATTGACCAGTGCACAAATGGTTGCACATTCAGAACATCATGTCATATCTATGCTATAGCCGTAAAGCAAATACGAAAGACATATAGTTTAACTTTTCAATTGCAGAAGCTGTTTCTATAGGGAGCAAATCAAAAACTCACTTCGCTAACACAAGCGAATATGCGAAGAAACGGAACGAAAAATAATGTGTACTACTCCGTTGGCGAAGGGAAGATCAAAAGTGCCGATGGGTTTGAGTGACAGCTGTCTAGTTCTTCAGCAGCCAATTAAAACGGACCGCAAGCCAATGATAATGCTTGTAGGTGTGTCTATACGTTGAGACTAATAAATCACCAGTTATATACGTGTTTCAGGAGGTCTGAATACAAAAAAGCCAGTACTGTCTCTATTATTCTGGGATCGAAATAGAAAAAAATCAAATGCTTTGAAAACTTGTCGGGAACATTTGTGTGACTGTCACTTGACGGATGGTCCAATGTGCATAATGAACCGATAATATGTGCAACGGTTACAACAGAAAATGGATCTTCCTTCTTAGTAGATACTCTAGATACTTCTGGGAATACTTCTGTATATTTAACAGAAATTGCAACAGCACTCATATAAATAAGCTTAAAGCAGAATATGACTGTACAGTACGTAGTTTTGCCATAGATAATGCAGCTAATATAGCTGCAATGCGACATCAAATAAAAACATCTACTCCTGAATGAACCTTATTACAGATGGTTGTGCTACAGATATTTTAAATTTACTATGTAAGGATTTGGAAATCGCTAATATTGAAGAACATGTTGTTTACATTGCCAAATACTTCCGTAACAACCATTTTGCCTCTGCAGCATATGCCAAAGGAGGCAAAAAACTAGTTTTGCCAAATGATGTCAGATGGAATTCGCTTGCTGACTGTTTGAAGGTTTCGTTGAGTCATGGCCCATACTTTTCAAAATTATAAGAGGAAAAATTTCAAACATTTATAGTCGAAGATTACCTAACAATACTCAAGCCTATCTCTATCGCAATAGGTAGACTACAAAGAAACAGTGCCAGTCTTTCAGATGTTGTGGAAGAATTTAAAATATTAGAATCCCATTTTGACAAAACTGACATAACTTTAAAACATCTGCAAAAATTTAAGAGGCGTTATGAACAGTGTATATCATATCCATATCTTCTTAACCCAACAAAAACTCAGCAAACACTAATAAAGCATCGAGCATGTTGGGATCGAGCGGCTCGTCCAATATATTATATCATGGATGTGCGCGCTCCCAACATGTTCGACGGATTTGTTGGGTTGGACTACCTCCAACTCCAACCGCGCGCCCAACATGTTGGACCGTGGATTGATAACAGTCGAGCGGCTCGCCTGACACGGCTTCAGTTCTCAGTCTACCTTGTTCCTCGTAGTTTAACCATTTTCAATTACAGAAGCAGTTTCTATAAGGAGCAAATCAAAAACTCACTTCGCTTACAAGAGCGTATATGCGAAGTAACGGAACGAAAAATAATGTCGCCGAACGGAAGATCAAAAGAGCGGACAGTCAACGTGGGTTTGAGTGACATCTGTCTAGTTCTACACCAGATTCGCCTGAGCCAATCAAAACGGACAGCAAGCTTGTAGGTGTGTCCATACGTTGGAGGTCAAGAAAACTAATAAATCACGAGTTATATTTGTGTTTGAAGAGGTCTGAATAATTAAAAGCCAGTAGCGTCTCTGGTCTGGGATCGAAATAGGTTTAAAAATATTCTATAGCTCTGTTGTGTTTTGTTGGAAAATATGTCTTTTTTTCGACCATAGGAAAATGAAATTATGATGATCCGATTGCCTATTAATACATACTTCCTCGCTTATGGCATGTTTTTTAATTTTAACGTATTTTTAAAATATTTAAATATCCAAATAAAATTTGTTATCTCCGCCTCTGCTGCTCAAAGGATACCGCTTCAAGACTGCGAAACTTGTTTTTTATGCTTCTGCAATAGTAAATGGTTTAACTATACTCGTTTTTATTTGAAAATGTCGTTTAGTGACAACAAACAGTTCTGGGCAGAATTTATAGAACGCTCGTTGTGGGATGATAAAAATAAAAATTACTGTAACAAGCACATAAAAGAAGGATATGCATTGTTGATTGAGAAAGCAAAGGAATTGTTTCCGGAGAGCGACGAAAAGTTCGTGAAAGCTAAAATAGAATCTCTTAGAGCGTCCTTTCGAAGAGAAAGTAAAAAAAGAACAGTTAAAACACAATTATGTATACGAACCGACTTTGCCCACACACGCGGAGCTTTTCTTTTTTTATTTTCATAGGGGGGGGGGATCATGAGGGGCTACGGATACTTGTCCATTCGCCAGTTTTTATATGTCTACGGATATACTCGTAGATCTTGCGAATACATGTTTTAATATGTTTTTTTAATTCTATGTTAGTTCATAATAGAAATGTCAGTGTTTATTTTCATCCAAACACAAAAACCTCCACATACAGCTACGGCCGATTCGAAATCCATTGCAATACTAACGTTGGGCCAACATGCTCGATTCTGAGTTCGACCGTGTATGGAGCTCTACCAACATGTTGGGTTCGGTGTTGGGTTTGGCGTCAGGTATAGGTTGGCTAACATGTTCGACCGTCGATGGGGCCCTTAACAGAGAGTGAAAAAAAAATGTTGCTTTAAATAGTGGTTTACTACCACTCATAATCAAGTTTCTTGCCAGATCAGAACCTTTCACTGATATTATGTTCCATGATGATATTCCTCAGAATGTAAAACGCATAGATTGGTAGAAGTAACAACAAAATAAACCCATTATTCAAAAAGAGTTCTTAATAATTACACAATTATATTGTGCAGCTGCTTCTTCCGCATCAGTCGAGAGAATTTTTTATTTTCGCTTAATTATAACTTATCTAAAATTTTGATTTTAATCATAATTTAAATTGAAAAAATCATGTGATTTAAATCGCGATTTAAATCATGTATTTACATCAATTGATTAAAATCGTTTCAACCCTGCCTTGTTCAGTCATTCAGTAACTTATATTTGATTATGGTGTACAATTTTTGCCTAGTTGTTACTGAATGAATTACTTGGCTTGGTCTGCACGCGAACTGGTAATATATCATGGATTTTCCAAATATAATTAGACCTAGAATCAGTAATTTTCCTGTTGCTTTCGGTAAATTCATGGAAGCCTTGTCTTTCACAAGTTCATTCTATAGGTTCTGAGATTAGTCGTTGATCTTTTTAGGTACATTTTCACATATATCTAGGCTGCCATAATATCATCTGAAATTTCGATTAATTACAGAACAATCCACATATGTAAACTCCATACGTTGCCAAATTTAAAACATATTAGATCTATGAATATCAGAAAAGTGAGAACATAGCTCCACATTGGACAAATTTGCCTCTTGTGGCACTAGTCAGTCAGTTGCTCATACGAATACACACCAGTCAGAAATCAAGGTCTCTGAAGAATGAGAAACAACACGATGAAGTAGCAGGAACAGATCCACGTTCGTACAAGTGAGAAGCAGAATCCATAAAAGTAATGCAATTATTGCACGATTGAAGAGATCTAAAATACAAAATAAAAAGACTTTGAAGAAATGGTTATGAATGAATTCGTAACAGCTGTTTGAAGCTCGCAATTTGCTGTGAAAAAGCTCACTTGCCTAAAGATACATGGCTAATCTAAGATCGAGTGCATAGAGAAATCGAAAATATTTTTATGAGTTCCCAAGGTTTGAAAAATATTATTTTCATTTTACCTTTCCTGAATTTGTTATTGGCAACAACTTCATTTAGGTACTTTGAGAATATGTCTTAACATAATATTTCTCCTTTACTAACTTTGGATTTTCCAAATGGATGCTGGGGAAGTATTTCTATAAATCGTACCTACCTTGTTATGTACGTTCATTTAAATCTTGAAATAATGTTTTTTTATCCTCAATAGAGATATCAAACTGACCGTGTTGTTTCCATGTGCAAAAGCCTTCAAAAACTAATTTTTACATTTGACCTTGGGTGTAATCCATATTCAGTTCAGACCCTCCTAACCGAAATTCTGGTTGCGCCACTGCTACGATCCCAAAATTTGGATTTTTTTTTTTTTTATTGGTGCCCCTTTTTACCCATTTAAAGCACGCCTCAGCGTGTTTAAATCGAACTTTAAAAAACGCGCGTTTTTTAAAGGTAACCATGACAACATCAACAAATCGAGAAACGTGAAGTCTAAATGACAAATTTTTGATTATTGATCTGACAGGAGTACCTTGTAACGTCAAATAAAATATTACTCACAATTCGTTCATTTATATGTGCTCCTCCATCCATTTGATGAACTTTTCATATTCTTTTATATATATATATATATATATATATATATATATATATATATATATATATATATATATATATATCACTGGATTTTCGCGGTATTAACCGCGATTCTGCCTCACTATTCAAAAAATCGATATTAGAATAATTCATTTTTGAGCTCTGGTGACAACAAATATTGAACTGTGGTAACAAATTGCAAATGAATGTTTTTCTCATTTCCATGACAACGAAAGGTATACTGATGTCACATCACGAATTCAACCTTCTTGCATTCTTGCATTATTACTTGCTCTATTTCGAGCACTCCGGCTGCGCCGTCGTGCTCGAAAAATCGCGCGTGTTTTAAAGCCCTTTTTATCCACTTATACTTTAATATACTATTTTGGAATTCTCATAAATAAAATGACACTTCACGTTACCTACTACAAATAAACAAAATCGTGTATCAAACGTTCCCCTCCAAAATTGATGAGTACCTATATCTAACAAGTCTTGAGAAAAAGTTGCATGACAGACACGTGAAAGATCTTTCTTTATTTCTTTCAAGGCCCGGAAACCTGAAAACAACTTGAAAAAAAAAAAAAAATTTCAAAAACGATTTTTTTCTGCAGGTCGGAAAAGGGTGTTTTGAGAACATATCTAGGCTTTAATTTTTTTCTCCCATTGAATTCAAAAACGTTGGCGATCTCTATGAATAATTTGTATATTGTCAATCAATCCCCTTTTCTGTGGGGTATCATATATAAGTGTTAATAATGATAACGCTGTTTGATTCCCAAATTTGAGGTCATTAGCTACCAGAAGCTGATAATATAGTAGGTACATTCAACAATTGTGAAGAACTCCGAGGAATTTTTCATTATTTGTCTCTAAGAAACGTTATCAACAAACACCAATGCTTTTATTAAATATAATAATGAAATTTTCCTACCTCAATACATAAGCGTCGATCTGATCATTCTTCACGAAACTTATTATTTCGCATTTAACAATTTTCATTAGCGATTCCAATTTTGATCTGAAAGCAATAAAACACCAGTAATTAAACATTTCATATTGAATTTCGTTAATAATTTACAATTTTGTCCGAACAGCTGACCGGTAAAATAAAAAATCAATGCTGAACGTTGAGCTTTTGAAAACATTGTTAAGCTACCAACCTTGGGATTTTCCTTAAATCGGCTGTTTTATTGTTACCGTCTGTATTGGTAAACCAAATCTCCAGGAGTTTTTCAACCCCTTCAAAGAAATTAACTCCGTTACTCATAATGATAGTTTATCGCGTTTTAACCATACACTACTCTCGACTGCCCGTATTTGAATGAAGAAAATTCACTGCAGATCGGTATTTGTCTTGCTGGATAGCCGGGTTGCTGCTGGGTGGATGTGCGCGCATTTGTAAACAAACGAGTTTTGTGGAAGCAATGGCGCACTTAGGCCGCTTTCACACGACAACGAGATCGCGAACAACTGCTCAGGCCGAGTCCACACCGTACAACCAGGAAATGCAATCTGTTTATAAATCGACAAGATACGTCTTTGCTAGTTTATTATTTTGCTTGATAATACTTTTTCATGCCTGAATTTTACAGCCTAGCTGGTAAAATCTACCCCTATACCAAAGAGAGTAAACGTTATCTGAGTAGGAGAGTCTATTCCCCATAAGACAATGGTGACACTAATAGAAAGAGATGACAGATCATATGTGAGTCATAGTGACGTATATGGACATGTCATGGCCACCATTCTCTCTGGACAGTGGCGGACTAGCGCACTCCGCACTCTGGTATCTGAGAGTTACAGGCTCTTGAATGTATATTGGACCACTCTGTATGTTACGATGGCCACCAGTACTCATGTCCATGTACTTCACTATAACTGATTAATGCCACAAGATTCTGATTGGCTAGAGGTTATTAGTACCACCTATTCAGATAACGTTTACTCTCTTTGCCTCTATACATCATTTTAGTGCTGACGTCAGAGCTGTCAATTTTGTTGGATAAACATGGGTTATGTCACATGCATTATCCAAACAAACTTTTCTTGTGTGTGATTCCTATATAAGCTGTTTGATTTTTGTGGATATTTGATTTTTCAAGAATTTAAAGCGAATAACAGTAAGTATCTTATGTGTAAATAAATAATGTAACAAAGTACCTATAGTAAAATTTAAACAATATATTCATAATTGATTAATAATATTGGCCAAAAACCAATGTTTTTGATTATTTACAGTTTTCTGTACTAAATAAAAATTAAGGGAAATATGTTTGTTAATAATGGCCCGTACCTTCTTGCGGCGTGACGTCACACTAAACTGGTCCATTATGAAACATGTTATATCTCAAAAAGTATCGATAATAGGAGAATTAAATTTTGCACGAGGGTTACATTCCAGGGGTAGGTCGTTATGAGTAAGATTTTTCAAAACTCCAATACAAAGGTGTTGAAACTACCCCCTGAATACTTGAATAATTTTTATCTATGAAATTGATGAAGACTGGCTAGACGCTGTAATGTCACACACTCAAAAATTGCACAAGTATAGTTAAACCATTTTCAATTGCAGAAGCTAGGGAGCAAATCAAAAACTCACTTCGCTAACACGAGCGTATATGCGAAGAATCGAAATGAAAAATAGTATGTACTACTCGTAAACATTCTCCGACGGCGAAGGGAAGATCAAAAGAGCCGATAGTCAACGTCGGTTTGAGTGACAGCTGTCTAGTTCTTCAGCAGCCAATTGAAACGGAACGCAAGCCAATGATAATGCTTGTAGGTGTGTCTATACGTTGAGACTAATAAATCACCAGATATAGACGTCTGAATACATAAAAGCCAGTAGCGTCTCTGGTCTGGGATCGAAATAGGTTTTAAAATATTCTATAATATTTATATGATTTTAGCCCTAAAACTTGTCAAATCTCTTGTAATTGTTGTTATTTAATGAAATTCTTGTTATCTGGTGAATGTTCTGTTGACTACGTCCTCGAGTGAAAAAATGAGTGATTCAAGTTCAAATCATTATTGTTGTGTACCTCAATGTGACTCTTGGCAAAACGATACCATTGTATTGGAATACGTTTTCATCATTTACCGTGAGAAAATGAACGTAACGTACTGGTGCAGACTAATCTAGGATTGAGCGAGTCTATAGACAGACGATGGGCTCTTGAAGAAGAATACATTCCCTTTCCAAAATCTTCCTGTATCGTCTGTAGCCAAGAAAAAAAGTGGAAAAGGTCCTTCAAAGAGAGTTGTGAGGAAAGAAAAGAGAGTTAAGAAGAGAAAAATATTCAACATACCGAAAATTATTCATACAGTATGGAAAAAGAGTGACTATATATGTATATCTAGGTGGTAAGGACACATTGTTTACTTTTTCGAAACATTAATGTTTATATGATTTTAGCCATTGTACACTTGAAACTTGTAAGTCGGAATTCCGACTTACAAGTCGGAATTCCGACTTTATCTTGGAATTCCGACTTGTATCTCGGAATTCCGACTTTAAGTCGGAATTCCGAATACAAGTCGGAATTCCGACTTGTATCTCGGAATTCCGACTTGTATCTCGGAATTCCGACTTGTATCTCGGAATTCCGACTTATAAGTCGGAATTCCGACATACAGGTCATAACAATGAAAAAATGAGATTATTTCAACATATATATATATATATATATATTTTTATATAATTTATATAATATATATATATATATATATATATATATAATTATTTATATAGATTTATATAGATATAATATATATATATATATACATATATATATATATATATATATATATATATATATATATATATATATATATATATATACTAGCTGACCCGACAGACGTTGTCCTGTCCAAATTTATATGTTCCCTAAAATATTTTTCCCGAAAACTCTCGTCCGCGTAGAATTTCTTTTTTTCTATGTTTTCCTTTATGTTGTTCCATCGCCTAGATTATGCTTTTGACTCCTTCCGCTTCCTGTTGTCCCGTTATCTCGTTTTCCCGTTATCTCGTTATCCCATTTTCCTGTTACCCCTTTTTTTTAAACCCCTTTATCCCCTTATCGTGTTTTTTCCCCGTTATCCCGTTTTTTCGTTATCCCGTTATTTCCGTATATATAATACTTCCTCAATCCAGTCCAGATACCGCCATCTGTTAGAATCGTTCGGAGCTAACTATAGCCGCTTCCCTATTTGAGATAAGAAAAAATAACTCAAATAAAAGTTGTAGAAAGCACTGAAAGCTATATTTCAAAAATAACTTACCCGATTTTGATTGTGGGGAGGCGCGCTATCATGGTAATATAACCTCTAATATCTGTAAATTTCCCCATTCAGTGGCCCATCAAAGAAATATAGTCCTCTTACCTGATCTCCAATCATGACCCGACATTTATCGACCATTTATTTTGGTAATCAACTCCTCTGACCCAATAAGGATTCTCTGTCGAGTAGGTACTGGCAAATTTTGGCTATTTACCATCCCATTACTTTTAAATGTATTTCAGAAAATTTGGTTCCTAACGACTGAAATTCGATGTATTTTCGCATAATCCCTTTCATAGAGGTCTTGATGTAATTCAATTGGGTATGGATGAATATTCTTTTTATAAATATTCTGTTCACGGAAGTATGACTCACATTTAGCTTTTTGCAATGTTCCTTGTACTGACATGAGGATTCTCAACGGTTGAAAGCATCACCGCTAATTCAGTTTCTTCTTTTGGTGCACTTTCATTTACTTCTTGCCTTTTCTTGCGCTCGACACTGCCAGTTTCCTCCGAAAACTCTCTGACTCTAGACCTTGAATCATTCATTCTACTGGCTAATATACAATTTCTGTCATGTTTATGTATATATATATATATATATATATATATATATATATATATATATATATATATATATAAGGATCTTTATTTTGGGTATGCAGTCGTAGGGATGAAGTGAGTGTACTCCTTTTTCTGTTCGAGCTTTCGAGACTTTATTGGCTCTTCATCAGGAACTCTACAATGATAAATTGAAATGTGTGAGAATTTATAAATTTTCTTAAAAAATTTTTTTTTACTTACTTATCATTTCTGGCATTAATAGTCCTAATAGAGGCGTAGCGCAATTAGTTACCAATATTTTGACAATATCATACAATTCCAAGAACAACTTTTCCATCAAGATTCTTTCAAATTCAGTTCCTTCATTAATGAATTTCAACTACTTCAAAATTACAGAATAATCAGTTTAGATGTTGTTGCCTTGTTCAATAATATCACAGTTACTTTAGCAAAAGATAGTATTGTTAAACACTGGAATGAAATTCTACTCATTGTGACATTTCGAAAAAATCTTTTCTAAATTTAATAGAATTATTTTATTATGATAACACAGTTTTTATATTCGAAGATACGGTTTATAAAAAAATACTGGGAATGCCAATGGGCAGCCCAGTATCACCAATTATTGCTCAATACGTAATAGACGATTTGATAGACAATTGTTTGAACCAAATACAATTTAACATCCCTTTTTTGAAAAAATGCGTAGATGACATAATATTAAGCGTTCCACATGACAAGCTTCAAGAAGTGTTACAGGTTTTCAACTCTTATCATGAATCCTTACAATTTACCATCGAAGAAGATCAAAATAACAGTGTCCCCTTTCTTGACACTAAGTTGATCAGAAGGGCTGACAACACCATTATTACCAGTTGGTACACTAAACCTGGAGCCTCAGGAAGGTTCATTCACTACGAATCGTACCACCAACACAAACAAAAAATCAACCTCATATTATGCATGAAAAACAGAGTCATCAAAACCAGTCACACTTCTTTACGCAATCAAAATTTAAAAAAACTTGCTCATCTTTTTATTGATAGTGGTTATCCTAATGGTTTGGTTCATAAATTGATTTTCAGCAGAACCTCCATAGTAGATGAATCTTCGATTATCACAAAACCTTCCAATCACAATCTATTACCGAAATACTTATCGTTACCTAATATTCACACTATGAACCATAAGTTATTTTTTTTTCTAAATTTCCCTCCATCACAATTACTTACAAAAATCAACTCACTGTCAATAATATTTTTTCTAAATTAAAAAACAAAGACCCCCATATCAGAACAATCCAATGTGGTCTATTGCATTCCTTGTTCTCAATGTAATGAAAAATATATCGGACAAACTAAAAGAAAACTTAAAGATAGAATTTGCTCACATAAAAGAGATATTGAAAACCTTAAAAAAAGTTGCACCCTAGCACAACACACCTTAGAAAAAGATCACAAACCAGATTATGATAATCTCAACATATTGGATCATGAATCCAATTTAAAAAAAAGAACTTTTTTGGAAATGTCTTACATATACAAAGAACCAAATTCAATAAATGCCAAAACTGATATCGATAACCTTAGTATCATTTATTCCTACTTATTGAGTCTCCCTCCACATTTAGATAACACTATTAACCATTTTTCACAATCTCTTATACAATAATTTTTTCAAGTTGTCACCCTAATTCATGACTATTGGCCCAAATCATAAAAAAGATGGTTAATACTTTCCTCCTCATATCAATCATTATTTTTCATTAGACAGAAATTTCTCTTGATCTTGTCAACATTGTATCAAATGAATCTCTTCCCAAAATGTACAATCCATAAGTGTTTTTTATTTATACATTGTACATTAGTTGTATGTTTATCATTAGTATGTTTTCCATGTATTTACAAGTTTTGCTCGAAGTTAACCTAATTTTCGATAGTAAAAAAAATTTTTTTAAGAAAATGTATAAATTTCAATTTATCATTGTAGAGTTCCTGATGAAGAGCCAATAAAGTCTCGAAAGCTCGAACAGAAAAAAGAGTACACTCACTTCATCCCTACGACTGCATACCCAAAATAAAGATCCCTTTTTCATTAATTTAGACAGTCGTCCAACCTCTACTTATATATATATATATATATATATATATATATATATATATATATATATATATATATATGTTGTGTGTGTGTGTGTGTGTGTGTTCGTTGTTCGGATAGGTTTCCGAAGTCATAATTATTATGAATATTGAAAGTTAGGGTTGAAACGCGTCTAGAAATTTGGTAATTTCGGCTCCCATATTTGAATATAAGTTATTGATAAGAGCAAAAGAGTGAAGTGATTTCCAACAAAGGTCTCAATCTGCCTACTCCTAGGCTATAGTCACTGAGGTAGGCATGTGATTTCCCTGCCTACTCCTCAGGTGTTGTCACTTGGGAAATAAAATGATTTCCAACCGAGGTCTCAATCTGCCTACTCCTAGGTTGTAGTCACTTAGGTGGGGTTCAGGATTTTGTAACTCGACACTGGGGTCTCAATCTGCCTACTCCCCAGGTTTTGCCACTAGCTTCCTCTGTCTATCCCTCCGAGGAAACTGAGGATCAGAGGGTGGATGTGGAGTATTTAACCTAGGTGAATTCAGTAGAGCGGAACTTTGCGCACGGCTTGGTTTGGCAGTAAGCCGGGAAAGTAGATGTTTCCAAGTATTGGGTAGTCTGCGTCAATCATCGCGTTTGTTGAGGCAGTTCGGGCACTTCTCGATCTCAAGGGCTTCACGAATGACCCTCACTTGCAGTGTTCTCTCAGTGGCAATTGTCCTGGTGTGGTCGACATCTATTCTGTGGCCTGTCTCTTCATAGTGCTTGTAGATTGCCGAAGAAGGGTCTAAGTATCGGACAGCAAGTTGATGTTCGTTAACTCGACTGGTGACTCGCCTGTTAGTTTGTCCTATGTATGTCCTAGGGCATTCGGAGTATAGGATTTCATATATTCCTTGAGACTCATTAGCTATGTTGTCTTTAGGAGACTTGAGAAAATCAGAAATTCTATTAATTGCTGTGAAAATTGTTTTAATGTCGCGTTTCCCTAAGATTCTGCCAATTTTGATATAAACAAATTCTAGACGCGGTTCAACTAGAACTTTCAATATTTATATATATATATATATATATATATATGTTATAATAATCTCATTTGTTCAATGTTTTTCCATTGTTATGACCTCTATGTCAGAATTCCGACTTATAAGTCGGAATTCCGACGCAGAAATAAATGTAAACCAAAAAACAGACACATTCAGTGACCAGCAAGGTTCCCAGACCTCACGTCTCTAGATTTCTATCTCTGGAGATATGATGAAGGAGAAGTCCAACGCGAGAAACCAACGATTCTAGAAGTTATAAAGAATAGAATTAGAGAAGTTTTTCGCTCTATTACAAGATCAACTTCAATTGATGTCCGAAGATAGGTCAAAATGGGAGATTGTTCGAACACCTCGTGTAAATTTATGCTTTTTCAAATTATTTGAGTTAACTTTGTTACCTCTTTTGTCCAGCATTGAATAAAAAAATCGTTATTGCTGTTATGATGACTTTTTCATACTTTCCTTAAGAATTAGATACAGTTGCGATGGAAATTAAGTAGGCAAACACTACATTTTCTGCAAACACATAGTGGTATTCTGGTATAGCCTTATTTATAGGCTGCTCCATTTTAAAAAAACTGAGAAAAAAGTGATCCCGAGTTTGGTTACCCCTGTATGGAAAAAGCGCTATTTGGCAAAATTATGAATAGGAAATGAAAATACACTTTTTTCAAGTATATTGTGTGGAGAAATTCTCTTATTGCAAATTATTGATTTTTATATATTTGGTGTCGACCGAATCCATTTTGTATAATTTTTTAAAAAAAAACTTTTGAGTCACACATTGCTGAACACCCTGTATGTTGGAAGTTATTTTTGAAACATAGCTTTCAGTGGTTTCTACAACTTTTATTTGAGTTATTTCTTCTTATCTCAAATAGGGAAGCAGCTATAGTCCAACCACGTTGATGATACATCCTGTATATATATATATATATATATATATATGTATATTTATATAAATTATATATATATATATATGTTATAATAATCTAATTTTTTCATTGTTATGACCTTTTTGTCGGAAT
Source organism: Gonioctena quinquepunctata (assembly GCA_018342105.1). Classification (NCBI taxonomy): domain Eukaryota; kingdom Metazoa; phylum Arthropoda; class Insecta; order Coleoptera; family Chrysomelidae; genus Gonioctena; species Gonioctena quinquepunctata. The sequence continues at coordinate 8,471 of JAFIRS010002630.1, read as the reverse complement.
TCCGAGATACAAGTCGGAATTCCGACTTGTGAGTCGGAATTCCGACATACAAGTCGGAATTCCGACATACAAGTCGGATTTCCGACATACAAGTCGGAATTCCGACTTACAAGTCGGAATTGTAAAATAAAAAAAAGTGTGGCACTTCTACAAAGCAATTATTTTTTACTTTTCAGCGCATTTGAATAAAAGCTTGCCTTTAAAAATATTTTTTTTAATTCTTTTATTTCTCAATTCGAATGAGAAAGAATTAGAATTGTCTCCGGGAACTTCTGTGAAGTAAATAAAATGTGTTTCTTTATATATGTAATAAGTTTATGTTATACCTAGTCATATGTTATGAAAAAAATTAAAATAAATGGGTACCTACTTTGAAACTGACAATTAATACTAATTGGCGGCTGCATCGTAAGAATGAGCCCCCCGCGTGAGTATAAATCCGGCCCTATCCCACCTTGTTTACTTTAACCCCCATGAAATTGAATTGAAAAAAGGCAGAACGCTTAATTTTTATTATGACGCGTGGAGTTTTTCATTTCTGAATTTTGCAACCCAAGGGGTTAAAACTACCCCCTGAATATTTAAATACTATAAAACTGTTCATTTTAAAGCTAAATTTGCCTTTTTCATGTCTGAATTCTGTACTCCAGCCGGTAATATATATATTCCTATTATAAAACAAATTATATCTCAAAGGGTATCGGTAACAGAAGAATTGAATTTTGTGCGAGGGTGTCATTTCAGGGTTAGGTACATACTGAAGAAAGATTTTCCAAAATTTGAATAATTTTCATCTTTGAAATCGTTAATTTGTTGATGTACTATTTCCATGCAATGTTTTAGCTTGGAACTAGAAAAAGTTGTGTCAATACATAACAAACGTTATAGTGGGTAAAATTTACGGTATTACGACCCTAGAACAGGTCGGCGCTGATTTTAAGTAAGAAGAATTTTATGTCATATTTACGTCTAATTCACCAGTATTGTCGAAAATAATTCTATATTGAATTTTTTTTTTTCAATTAACGAAGGGGATCGAGTAGTGTTTTTACGAGTATTTCGCAAATTGCTAGCATCGAAAAATTGTATAAAAAAATAGGATCTTCTCGAAAACTACCTGCGTGGGCGAATCTGCAGGCATAAGCCACATGGAGAAACACGAAGAAAGACATAGAAAATATACAAAAGGGATTAAAAATACTGCATCTTTGAATTACTTTCATCCATGGAACTTGTTAATTTGAAAAAAAATCGGCAGGCGGTAAAAACTACCTCTATTAGTAAAACAGGTTATATCACAAAGATTATCGCAATACGTAAATTAAATTTGCAGGGGTAGGGCTTTAGGATTTAACGAAATTTTAATCCTGAGAGGTTAAAACTACCCCTGAATATTTCAATAATGTTTTCCTTTGAATCGTTTTTTTCCAAATGGCAAGATACGTCAATTTCACTTCATTATTTCCGAAAATTGAATTAGTTTAATGCCTGAATTTTGTACCCTAGGTGGTTCAAACTACACCTACTATAAAACAGGTTATATTTCAAAGAATATATGTAATACAAAAACGAAATTTTGCAAGAGGGTAATATTATTCCAAGGAACCGGTCGGCTGGTAAAGTTGACGAGAGTCTTACCGATATCTGAAGCCAAGCGCGACTGGACGCGATCAGTACTTGGTTGGGTGACCACTGCCTGCCAAGGAACATTCGCGTTATTAAGCCCTGCACAACTGCAGCTTAATAGCATACTCGTAGCTCCAGGCGATATATCACTGAGCACGAGATATATCGAGAGATATGCCGTCCTTCGGAGGGGACGTTGAGATGGCGGTCTCGAGTTGATAAATGTTGAGCTCGTTAAAGAACCCTACCTCTAGTTGGAATCACCAAAGGATTCGTCAAAATTTCCGGTTGGGGGATGTGTTCTCACCGGCGCGGCGTCTGCATTAATGGCTAGTCGCAGAATTAGGTCGACGTTAAATAAATTATTAAAAAAATATCCAGAAGGTGCGTAATGAGAATGGATATTTCAAAATTCGAAAACTGTCTTCGAAATATTTGAATAATTTATTATTTGAAACTGATCATTTGTTTCATCATATGGTATTTTTTTCTAGTATAGTTTCATTTTGAAACTAAAGAAAAATGTGAGACAATACATTAAGTTTACATTATCCCAACAAAAGCTATGGTTGGCAAAATTGGCGTCATTTTTCGAATGGGTTGGTCTTAATTTCGTCAGATTCAGAATTGAAAAAACTATGGTTATATGGAAGTCGAAAATTGGGAAATTGGAAATGACAAGACATTTTGTCCAACAAGTCAAAGGCATAAATAATAAGTTTATTTCAATTCAAAGAAAGTTATTACATTTTTTAAATACATTAAATACATTACATGGAAATAAACTATAAAACAATCCCACGAAGTAAACTTGTTGTGGGATATTCATTAGATTTCTTTTAATTTAATTATAATATTTTCAACGTTTTTGTGGTATTTCTACCAGTTAGTATTGAAACATAGGATTTTATATTTTCAGTATTTCATGAAAAGTTATCCTGGGACTTTCCAATATCCAAATTTTTGATTTTTTTTTTTTTTTAAAAGGTAGATTAATATGTTATAGCAGTATAATTGTCTGATGTCCATCTTAAATAAATACCGAAGTCATAATAATGACTCTTTCAACTAATTCAACACCTAAAATGAGCTAGAAGGATAAACAAAATTGGGGAATAAGATTATCTTAAAATTACATCTGCACTAATATGGATTATTTTCAAATATAGTTAGCATGACGTCATATTTATCAAAAATATATTTTGCAAATCTCTTGCATTGAATGAAGAAGCGTATGAGAAAAGCATCGAGGTATGTTGTCCCCACTAAAAAAATTAAGAAAAATGAAAAATAAAAAAAATATGACCAATAAATTATCTATAGCCTTAACTAATCTGAGGAATGCGATGGACTAATAACAGGGTTACTTACTTACTTATTGTAACTCGATTATCTTCATTCAGTAGGTTTAAGACGTCTTCATCAATTGCACTGCAGGTTTTCTGTGACCTGGTAAGAAACATTCATTGTCATTGAACTGCACACAAAATTGTTGTTTCATTCAACAGCACCATATCTGATAAGCAAATCATAGTATCGCTGCGACGTAGCTACTGATTTGAATGCTATCAATCCAAAAAAGTAGTTTACAAATGATATAAATTATAAAAAAAATTAAGACAATCTTTTATACAAATGCACTAGGAAAAAATAATGTATTTAATTGTTTGACCTAGGTTATTTTGCCGCGCAAGAATATCTATTTTGTATTCGTGACAAGCTTTTAAACCTGTTAGTCACAGAATAACTTAGGTTTAAACAATTAAAGAAATTATTTTTTCCTTTTCAGTGCATTTGTATAAAAGCTTACCTTGATTTTTTTTTCAATTCTTTTTCAGTCATTTATGAAATTTGTCATCTTATTGAATTTCGACAAAAATTGATAATCTCCCACCCCAAAAACCCCCACATAGCAATTTTGAATAGAATAGAAAACTCTTCGCCATCTTGAATTCGAGGATTTTGATGGATTTTGATCATGATCTCCGATCCCAAAAACCCCCACATACCAAGTTTTATTGGAATCGGGCTATAACCACAAAACGTGTCGCCATATTGGAGCCGCCATCTTGAATTTATGAATTTTGACAAAAAATTCGTGATCTCTGTCTCCGAAAATCCACACATACCAATTTTGAAAAGAATCGAACCATAATCACAAATCTCGCCATATTGGAGCCGCCATTTTGTTTTTTTATAATGTATTGTCACCGGAATTATGAACACCTGCCAAATTTCACGTTAATCGGACAACTAAAAGTGGATCAAAATTCACTTGCAAGATTTGAAGTAAACATACATATACAAATGTGAAGTTAAATAAAAGCTAAAATCCACAAACGAAGTCGCGATCACAACGTAGGTTACTCATCACGACCTACAAAACACTCCGTTGATTTGGGACGCGTTAAGGCGGGTACTCACTGACGAGCTGTAACTGCAACCGTTGCATCAACATATTTTGGTGAGTACGTTGGCCGTTTTTCGTCGCGCGCCACGCTGAATCCACAGTGTCTGCGTACAGCTCGTTCGAACAGCATATCGGTTCCAAGTGAAATGATTACCAGAGCCGCATTTAATTCGATAGACAATGCATGAAGAAAGTATCAGTGGACATTACAAAAATTGTACCAGAAGGGGTCCAACAGATTTTGAATATTGTATTAATTTGCTTGGACCCAAAATTCAGTTAATAATAATAATATCGTTTATTATGCATAAAAGTACATTTTATACATAAAAGGAAAAGGGTTAGCCAAAGGCTATCTTCCACCCCTCCCAAAAATTATATAGTGTGTGTAAGAAAATAATGATAAAATAAAAAAAATACTTATTTACTACCAAAACAATGTTAGAGAAAAAAAAAAGAAATCAATAATGAAAAGAGAAAGAAAAAAAAATACAATCATAAAGGTGCTAATAGCTATTAATATTCTTGACATTCCATTGGTCAACTTAACGAATACATTACAATATTATACATTGAATCTTATATTAGCACTGAGCAGTAAGCAGCTGCGATTTTATTTCATTCTTGAATATTATAATGTAAAATGGGTAAAATTTCATTCAGATAACTAGGGGCAATATTTGAAAAACATCCTGCATATTTGAAAGTACAGTGCCTAGGTATGTTGAATGAGTTAATTTTCAAATTGACCGAATGTATGTCAGAATGCCTGCTTAATAGACTATATAAATAACTAGGAGTTTTAGTTTGGAGCAACTTAAACAGAAAAATTGTTATCAAATATTGGACTCTGTACCTCACATTCAACTCCTTCGTTTTTAACAAAAATGGTGTGACATGTTCACCATATGGAATGCAGCATACGAATTGCATGCAAGCATTTTGTATGCGTTGTAACTTCAATTTGTTATATTGCGGCAAAAAAGTGTAATACACCGAACAACAATACTCGATATGGGGGTAAATAAGAGTTTTAACTAGCCTGAGTTTCATTTCTTCAGATAACTGATACTTGAATTTATATAGCGATTTGAGTTTGAAGAATGATACTTTAAAAATGTGTTTCACATGTTCATCGAAAGACAATGGTTACGCCAAGATTTTTAGCACTATCTACCCAGTCAATGTCTGCGTTATCGAGAGTGAGCCTGAAGTTTCTTTGGGTTTCAACTTTTTGTCCCTGAGATCCTATACATAGAGCCAAGGTTTTATTTGGATTAATTTTCAGTCCATGATGCTCCGAGTAAAGGAATGTTTTATGCAAATCTGAGTTTAAATTAGCTACGCAACTTTCTGTATCAGTGTTATGGGAAGACAAATATAACTGTATATCATCTGCGTATAGATGTGACAATGTGATAGGGAAGTGGGGTAATCAAAAATAATCATTGAAAACATCAAGGGCCCCAAAATGCTTCCCTGTGGTACACCTGAGGAGGTTTCTTTTAGGGTTGACCATGAGTAATCATCCAGTTTGTCCCTCTGTGATCGGCCTGTGAGATAGCTGGTCATCCATTTGAGAGAAATGTCGTCGAATCCTATGAACTTGAGTTTGCCAGTGAGCAAATCGAAATTAACTAAATCGAAAGCTTTGCTTTGATCAAGCAGTACTAAAATGGTGACTTATGACTCATCTCTGGCTCTCGCAAGATCGTTGATCACTTTCAAGAGGGCAGTCTGTGTTCCGTGTTTTTTGCGGAACCCAGACTGCTCGTTCGGAAGTATTCGATTTTCTTCCAGAAAAGCTCTTACTTGACGGGAAACATTTTTCTCGAATATTTTAGAGAATGAGGGCAGAATGCTAATAGGGCGCAGGTCACTGAAAGAGGTAGGTGCCTTCTTTTTCGGGATTGGAATTATATTTGCAACCTTCCAGACATCTGGAAAAATACCCTGTCTGAAGGACTCGTTGAAAATATGTTTAAGTTCATCAATACAGTGTGGTATCACTAGGGAAATCATCTTGATATTTATATTGTCAATTCCTAAAGCATTGGATTTTATTTCTTTGATAGCAGTCAAAATATCAGCATTACATATATCTGTAAGGGAAAAGTTCAAAGGAGCATTCAATTTATTACTATTATAGAATGAAAGAGTATCATTATTTACTATTGAATGTTCAGCCACATTTAAAAAATGTCATTGATTTCTTCAGGTCTACGTAGTTCAATTGGCAGGCTATTAATTTATGAGGATTATTTTGTAGTAACACCCCAATCTGCAAGATTTCTCCATGTCTTTTTTGAGTTGTTTTTATTTTTGTTCAGAACAAATTGTATGTATGCTGTTTTATCACGTTTTACTGCATCACTGACGTAGTTGCGTAAAGTTACATAGTACTGTCTAGTTGCTGCTGTTTTTTCTTTAAGATATTTGGCATGAGCTCTATCACGGGTTTTCATCATCAGTTTGATATTATAAGTTATATAAGAGGTTAGGTTATAAGGGGTTAAGCATTTCAGTACAAAACAAAAAAAACCGATGGCGCGGCCAGTCGAAAGGGTAGATTTCGGAATGTATCTATTGATTCTGAAATTGCCACCAATCAAGCTAAAGAATGATACAAGCCTTAAACTTTTCAATCAGAAGTTCTTCCTAATATTTCTATGTAATCTGACTGAAATCAAGGATATAGACAGTACTTACTTGGGTTTCAATCTTAATAATACTTAGAAAAATAATATCTTATATATAACTTTGAAATCGAGAAAATACAATTGAAATACAATCTTCTGTTGTAGGGAAAAGGAAAACTAAAATAGTATCTGATTGATTTTTCAAGAGCCACCATTCCGAAACTACTTGACCGATTTGGCCCAGCTTCGTACTTATCCGAGGCATTGATAGAAAATACTTTTTTGCCGTATTTCGTTCAATTTGGTTGAGAAATGTGGCCTCCACTGATGGACGTTTATCAATTTAAAATGTTATTGTTTTATGTTATGAGGATATACAGGGAATATTATTATTTTTTGTAGAAGATTGAGAGGATTTGACTTTTTCCAAGCCCACAACACATTTTCTAATATCGAGAATAGCCATGATCATTATTGGCTACTCGAACCCCATTTAACTTTAACAACCCTGAATTGTTCCCCTTGCAGTGCGGCTGCAAGAATAGAGGTGAAGTCAATTAGGTAAGAGACACATTTATAAAAATATAGATTTATTAAAATGAATGAACAATAGGAAAAACAAAGTACTTACATTATAATATCCATTTCTGGTGCCATTGGAAGAAGTGTCATCCGCCGATTATTTTCGATGTTTACTCGATTAAAACTCGCGATCAACTCACTGTTCTATTCTTCTCAATTATTAGCAAAACTCGACAATCAATGCCCCTCTCCACAGGTCATTCCTTCCGAAAATCTCTGATCAGCATTATTTGCTGATCGAGTTCAATTAATGTAATTCAACACCTCAGTTCCTGCTATTTCTCTCTGCAATGTTCTATACAGGGTATTGATTTAATTATGAGATACAAACGAGTGCAGAACAGGAACTGAAATGCCCTTGTGGCCTTTAGGAGAGGAAACATTTAAATTTTGGATTTATGAAACTTATGCTTCATGACAATATGAATAGATCTTGCTGAGTTGATCAATGTCAGATCTTTTATTCATTTTGTGTTTTTTGTTATGTATTGCAATCATTTCTAGAAAAAGTCTTTTGTTAAGATTTTTTTCAATATTAAAATTTTAGCATTTTTGAAGTCTGCAATCACTTTTATGGCCAACAATTCTGGATTTAAGAGTTTGACTAGTCTGACCTACATAATTAATATTACAAGAACTGCAAGGAATACTATATACAGAATTATATTTCATCATTGGTATTTCATCATCTTTCAATTTTGTATAATTTTTTTGTTTTGGAAAATTTTGATATTGGATTAATGTTTGAAAACGACAATGATTTTGGGAGTTAAATGTTGTATGAAAGGAATTGATCCAAAAGTGATCCTATAGTAGGTATTTGGTCGATTATTAATATCTATATTAACTGTTTCATTGGAGATGGTATTGAAAAGTAATGTATTTATCAATGAAAGTGGCTAAGAATTATCTTTCAATATTTGGGAACAATTTTTCATGTTTTTGTTAGGAAGAGAAGAGTGGACTATTTTTTGTATTCTGTTTTTCATTCCTAACACAAAATTGATTTTGGTTTTTTGTGGGTGATGAAATAAATAGTTAAAATATCAATCGAAGTTCTTATTAAATGAGTATCAAGAAAAGGTATTTTATTATCATTTTCTACTTCCTTTATGAATTGAATTTTCGGGTTGAAACTATTAAATACATTAAAAATTTCTATAACTCTATCATTTGAGACAGCACAGATATCATCCAAGTATTTTTTGATGAAA